>JADBJO010004690.1:115175-120175 GCA_016801955.1 Conus betulinus
GTAGAGGATGTGAATGGGGGGTTGTGTCAATGTGTGGGTGGATCGTTTGTTGTTTGGGGGCCTGATGATTGTGTGGGCAGATGGAGAGTGTGTGTGTGTGTGTGTGTGTGTGTGTGTGTGTAGAGTGGATGGGTGGGTGGATTAGTCTTCAGGATAGATAAGATTGGCTGTTTGGGTGAGTAGATTGGTTATGTGGGTAAATGGATCATTGGGGTGGGTAAAGGGATTGGTAAGGGTGTGTGGATGGATGGATTGGTCTGGTGGATGGAGGATTGGGTTTTGTAGATGGAAGGAAGGATTGGATGTGTGGGTGGATGGATTAAGTGGGTGGATGGACTGGTTGTGAAGATTGATGGATGGGTAGTCATGTATGGTGATTTAGTTGTGTGAATAGATTGCTTGGTTGTGTGCACATGGATTAGTAGTGTGGGTGAATAGATTGGTTGTGTAGGTGGATGGATTGGTTGCTTGGGTGGATGGATTGGTTAGGTAGGTAGATGGATTGGTTGTGTGCACATGGATTGGTTGTATAGGTGGATGGATTAGTTGTATAGGTGGATTGATTGGTTGTGTGTGCATCGTTTTTTTTTTAATGGGTGGATGGATTGGTTGTATAGGTGGATGGATTTGGTGTGTACATGGATAAATTGGTTGTGAGTACATATGCCTGATGATTTGGTTGTTAGGACAGGTGGGCTTTTAGTGTGTACTGTGCATGTGTGGTGATTTAGTTTCATGGGGTGGATGGATTGGTTGTGGGGTTGGATGTGTGTAGTAGTGTGGGCTCAGTGTCGATTGCTTGGTTCAGAGTTTAAACATGGTAATCTGCGCAGAATGGCTGATCGTGTTGGTGCGTAGTATGGACGCTTAGAATTGTATTGATCAGTTAGTGTTTGCTGGTGGATTGGTTCATTTATGTGTGTGTGTGTGGGGGGGGGGGGGGGGGTATTTTTTCCCTCAAAATTGAAAGAAAAATTTTTTTTCTTTTTTTTAATAATTTTTTTCCTCAAAATTGAAAAGAAAAAAGTTTAAGGTAAAAGTTGAAAGTAAAATCGGGTAAACGTTTCCCTGAAAGATCAGTAGCATTGTCAACTGAATGTAAGGAAAGGTCTACCGCACCAGTATAACTGTCCACTCCCAGAACATTTTTAAGTTGTGCTAGTAGTACCAGAGTGAACATTGAGGAGTATGAAATAATTCTGTTGGCACTTCTTCCCTGCCCTCCCTCATGCCAGAAACTGCATTGAAAGGGGTGGAGCACAGTGCTAACTGCTGTGTGCATCTGTGCAGCTATGCAGTGAATGGAGGATGTCTTGTTCGGGTTAGTGTTTGAAGGGAGATGGATGGAGGTCTATGGTTTGTGACTTGTTGCCAGTGTGTGCTGAGGATTTGTTGGAAAGAGCCAAAGCTGTTTGATGAGCGAGACATGTCATCATGTGAGTTGTAGACCAGTCTCAAACTAAGAGATGGAGTATATAGTGAACAACAGGTTTAAGGGGTAGGATACGTAACTGAGGGATCGATGATTGTCCTGCATGCCTCAGATCAGTTGCAGAGGAACAGACTGTGAAGAGAGAGACAAATGTGTCATTGTCATGTGTGTTGCAGACCAGTGTGACATGGAGTGGTCTCTGAAAGTGGTGACAGGTGTCTTACTGTATGTTGCAGACCAGTCTGACATGGAGTGGTCTATGAGGACAGTGACAGGTGTCTTACTGTATGTTGCAGACCAGTCTGACATGGAGTGGTCTATGAGGACAGTGACAGGTGTCTTACTGTGTGTTGCAGACCAGTCTGACATGGAGTGGTCTATGAGGACAGTGACAGGTGTCTTACTGTATGTTGCAGACCAGTGTGACATGGAGTGGTCTATGAGGACAGTGACAGGTGTCTTACCTGTATGTTGCAGACCAGTGTGACATGGAGTGGTCTATGAGGACAGTGACAGGTGTCTTACTGTGTGTGTTGCAGACCAGTGTGATATGCAGTGGTCTATGAGGACAGTGACAGGTGTCTTACTGTGTGTTGCAGACCAGTGTGACATGGAGTGGTCTCTGAGAGTGGTGACAGGTGTCTTACTGTGTGTTGCAGACCAGTGTGACATTGGGTAGTCTCTGAGGACAGTGACAGGTGTCTTACTGTGTGTTGCAGACTAGTCTGAAAGGGGTGGAGCTCTGTGATGAGTGGCAGGACGACGAGCTGCCCAGGATCCTTGGAGGGGAGGCAGAGGGTTTGGCAGGTAACCACACGTTTCTGTTTGTTCCTTCTGTCTGTCTGTCTGCTCTCTATCTGTGTTTTAGTGTCCCCTTTGTCTGTCTGTCTGCTCTGTATCTGTGTCTTGGTGTCCCTCTGTCTGTATGTCTGCTCTGTATCTGTGTCTAGTGTCCCTCTGTCTGTCTGTCTGCTCTCTATCTATCTGTGTCTTAGTTACCCTCTGTCTGTCTGTCTCTCTGCTCTGTATCTGTGTCTTAGTGTCCCTCTGTCTGCCTGCTGTCTATCTGTGTCTCAGTGTCCCTTTGTCTGTCTGTCTGATCTCTATCTGTGTCGTAGTGTCCCTCTGTCTGTCTGTCTGCTCTGTATCTGTATCTTACTGTCCTTTTGTCTGTCTGACTGCTCTGTATCTGTGTCTTAGTGTCCCTCTGTCTGTCTGTCTCTCTGCTCTGTATCTGTGTCTTAGTGCCCCTCTGTCTGTCTGTCAGTTCTCTATCTGTGTCTTAGTGTCCTTCTGTCTGTTTGTCTGCTCGGTATATGTGTCTTAGTGTCCCTCTGTCTGTCTGTCTGCTCTCTCTCTGTGTCTTAGTGTCCCTTTGTCTGTATGTCTTCTCTGTATCTGTGTCTTAGTGTCCCTCTGTCTGTCTGTCTGCTCTCTATCTGTGTCTTAGTGTCCCTCTGTCTGTCTGTCTGCTCTGTATCTGTATCTTAGTGTCCCTTTGTCTGTATATCTGCTTTGTATCTGTGTCTTAGTGTGCCCCTCTGTCTGTCTGCTCTGTATCTCTGTCCCTCTGTCTGTCTGCCGGCTCTCTGTCTGTGTCTTGGTGTCCCTCTGTCTGTCTGCTCTCTATCTGTGTCTTAGTGTCCCTTTGTCTGTTTGTCTGCTCTCTATCTGTGTCTTAATGTCCCTCTGTCTGAATGTCTGCTCTCTGTCTGTGTCTCAGTGTCCCTCTGTCTGTCTGTCTGCTCTCTGTTTGTGTCTTAGTGTCCCTCTATCTGTCTGTCTGCTCTTTGTCTGTGTCCTAGTCAGTCTCAAATATGTGAGGTCGTGCTGGGTAGGGATGGTAATCTTTCTGGTGTGTTGGTATTCAGATGGGAAGGAGTGAAGTGGAAATAGGGAGGGGGACTGTGGGAGGGGGGAGAACATGCATGTTGTGCTTTTTTACCTTTTCCAAAACAGGTTTGTTTCAAAGTGAGGTGATTGTGCAGGCTGAAATTGAAACAGAGATAAAAGAAAAATTACCATGAACAAATCACAGGACAAAACACGATGCATTTCAACTTCTTTAGTCTTCTTCAGGCAAGACAAACAACACTCAAGACTATGAAAACGAAGAATGAATGAAAAATCACTTATTTCCTCAAATTGGGTGCAAATTAGAGTAATTGTTAGTTCTTCGTTGCCATTGTCTTGAATGTTGTTTGTCTTGCCTGAAGAAGATCGAAGAGGTTTGAACATAGTGTGTTTGTCTGGTCATTTGTCTATTTTCTTCAGCAGCATAATAATTTTTCTTTGGTTTCCAAACAGGTTTGTTTTCACCTGCGTCTGTTTTTTTTTTTTTTTTTTTTTTTTTTTTTTTGTCTGTCTGTCGACAAGAGCAGGCAAAACGACTAAAAAACAGTGTTAATGAATGGTGAAAAGATGTGGCATCGCTCAAGGATGAACCCATTCAGTTTTGATGCAGATCCATGCGGCAGTCAGGGATTGGTTCAGAAACTAGACACAGTATTTATGGAACAGATTCTTAAGAAAAAAAATGGCAGAAAGATGGAATATGGCCCAAAGGTAGACTCATAAATTTCGGTGTGCACTAGGACCGATGGGCAGGTCCAAATTCCTTTCAACCGTGGCAGAAGTCTGCGCTCTCCCCACGTGCCTTTTTCTCATTATCGCTATACATCTCTCCACAGAAGATCCCGACTCGCAAGGCGCAACCGCGGACAGCAGCCGGAAGCGCATCATCACAGCCCCCCACCGGGACTGGTGGAGGAAGGGGACCCACTGGCCAACGTGGAGGTGGTGGAGTCCGACAGCGAGGTCGACTCTGACATGGACAATGAGCAGCTGGAGTGGGAAAGTAAGTAGGGCCTGCGTGGCTGGTGGTTCTGTGTGGCTGGTGGTTCTGTGTGGCTGGTGGGTCTGTGTGGCTGGTGGTTCTGTGTGGCTGGTGGTGTGGTGGTTCTGTGTGGCTGGTGGTTCTGTGTGGCTGGTGGTTCTGTGTGGCTGGTGGTTCTGCGTGGCTGGTGGTCACAGAGTATGGCTGGTTGGTTGACTTTATCTGGCAGGCAGCTGTTCGGCTGGCCAGGTTTGTAACTGTTTGATGGTTTTTCAGTGTATGCACAACACATGGTATCACAGTAGTAAACTGGAAAAGTGGGAGTTAGTTGCAGCATGAGTCGACTGCAGGCAGAAATGTAAACACATTTTTTTAAGGTATTTATAAGAACTCCACCAAACAACATGGACAAACAAATCACAAGACAAAACATGACGCATTTCGACTATGTAGGTCTTCTTCAGGCAAGACTCGGGACAACGAAAATGGAGAATGAGCGATCACTTATCTTTGTGAAATTCAGCACAAGATGGGTGTTGAATATGAATTTGACAAAGATGAGTGATTGCTCATTGTTCATTTTCGTTGTCCTGAGTGTTGTTTATCTTGCCTGAAGAAGACCTAAGAGGTCGAAATGCGTCGTGTTTGTCTTGTGATTCGTTTGTCCACATTGCTCGGCAGAGTTATGAATACTTTTTAAAATTTGGAAAAAGTGGAAGTAAATGTTCTTCT
>JADBJO010004690.1:125175-172675 GCA_016801955.1 Conus betulinus
GGTGCATGCAGCGTGCGTGCTTGTGTGCATGTGTGTGAGACGGAGAGAGAGAGAGGGAGAGTGTGTATGTGTGTGTGTGTGTGTGTGTGTGTGTGTGTTGTGTGTGTTGTGTGTCTGTGTGTGTTTGTGAAATAGAGAGTGTGTGTGCATGCGTGTGTGTGTGTATGTGTGTGTGTGTGTCTGTTGTAATTGGCTGGTACATATGGCCTCACAAACTTCGGACATGGATAACTCCCTCAGAACATGCTGGTTTTTTGCACCGGTGTAGAACAAGACTTGATGCAGCTTTGCATCAGGCCATGCAGGAGGGAGAAAGGGGGAGGACAATAGGAAGAAAGGGTAAAAAAAAGAAGAAACATTATTGCTGGTACGAAAGGAAAAAGTTGATTTGATAATCAGTGATTGAGATCGCTCACCAGGCGCCTAGGTCAGGAGCAACTGTGCCTACACCAACCAGACACTGACCACCCAAACTTTTGGCTTACTGCCCTGTGCAAAACTAAGCTGTCTTTACTCTCAACAGTTCTTGAGATTTTTGCATGACGGGTATTTTTTTTTTTTTTTTTCTCGTAACATTCTGAAATAATAATATTTTTTGTGATGAATGTGTCTATTTCGTTTTTTTTTTTTTTTTTAGGCGATGTATTGCTTCAGGTAGCAAAAATGTTTTAAATACCATAATTCCAGGAAGAAAACCGTCGATCATCAGTGATCGAATACAAGGGAAAGAACTGAAGACAGTTAAGTTTTTAGTGGCTGCAATGGACTTCTATTCCACATATAATTATCATTTTGTATTTTGTTCTCATCCTTTTTTTTTTCCTCCCTCTCTCTTTACTCGATTTTAGATGACACACCAATACGGACACCAACAAGGGTGACGGCGGAGCCAGAAGAAATCCCACAATACACTGCAGCGGAGGAGCGGAGAGATGCGCAGAGCTGGAAGGTGATCCGCGTGGGAGAGGGAGAGGAGTTCCGCCTGGACATGCGTGTCATCGAACCCTACAAGAGAGTGCTCTCCCATGGAGGTAGGGGGCGGTCTGCGTAGCTGAGCTGAGGAGGGGCAGGATAGGGGGAGGGTTGGGAGTCAGGGAGGGTGTGGGGGTGGGAAGTCTGGAAGAGTGTATTCTTACATGTTTTTGTTGTGAGAAGGGATAGATACAGATGGTATGGGAGAGGATGGAAAACTGTGGGTGAGGGCTGTGTATGGAAAGGGAAGGGTGGAGTATTTGCGTAACGTGTGTGTGTGTGTGCGTGTGCTTGCATGAGTGCGCTAGTTTTCATGTATGCGCATCCATTAAGCATAGGATTTTTTCCACAGTTTGTTAAATTCTGGTGCGCCCGTAACTCAGATTTTTTGTTTAATTTGAAAATTAAACAAGACCTTCCTGGAAGTTGAAGTTGAATGGAGATTATTTCGCGGATGCTGTTGGGTAGAGATATACACGTGGAGGATTAAACCTCACGTGCACCCCAGGCTTCAGCTACGTGTGATCCCCGAGAACAAACTCGGAAGGGAGGGTTCAGTGGAAGTACCTCAACTTGCTGATGGGTGGGCACATCTATACCTCTACCCAACAGCATCCTCGAAATAATCTCCATTAAGCTTCAGCTTCCAGCTAAAGTCTTGTTTAATTTTCAAATTATTCCTCATCTGCTGATTGGTCAGACATATACATGTGGAGATTTTTGCGTTGGGGATCACATGTTATTCCTTAACACGTCAGGCTCTTAAAGGCAATCAGCTCATAATGTGAGTTACTTCCCCCTTTGTCTACAAATGTGTCCAGCACAGACTGGGAAAAACTTTTAGTCTACGTAGAACCACCATTTCCATCTTCATTCTGTTTAATGATCTGGTGGTAGAATCTTGAAAAGTGTTCTTGTTTGACCATCCACCTGCTTGAAGGATGCTGTCTGTTGGTACACCTCTGCTTAAAGCTGCAGAAGTACTAGCAGCCCGAGTGCTGTGAGCTGAGTACTTCGATATGTCTGCTCCAGCCATAAACAGCACATCTTTCATACAACAAGAAATGGAGTCTCTTTTCACAGGTGCAAAAGCCTTTATGCAACTGATAAAAAAGTGCTTTCCCAGTTCGTAAGTGGGCAGTCTTTTTCAAATACTGCCGAAGGTGGTGAACCAGACACAATCTCTTGTTTACAAAACAAGGTATGACTAAAGGCTTTAAGTGAGTCCCTGGTTTGGTTTGTTTTAAAAGAGAGCTTTATACAAGTACACATTTAGACTCATGGAGTTTTACATCATCAACAGTAAGACTATGGAGAGTCTGTCCTCTTTGACCAGAGAGAGTAAATCAAGTAACGTAAGTGTTCTGAGTGTGAGTTTCACAAAGCTGAGGTGTTCTGCATCTGGCCACTGTGCTAACTTATCAGTCACTATGTCTACATCCCATGTGTCACAGTATTTTGGGAGTTATGGTCTATTGTTGAACACACCTTTGACAGTTTTACAAACTAACGGATGTTAACCTACTGTTTCTGCATTATCAGGACAAAGGTATGCTGAAACTGCACTCCTAGCTAGGTAACTGTACTATAACTGGCACCTGCAGCATACAGTTCTGCCAGTGCTTTAGTCCTGTATACATCTGACCAATCAGCAGAGGAGGAATCATCTTTGTTATTCTTCATCAAGTGGGTGGTGGAAGCTGGTAAAGCTGTTGTGTATTGTGGCTTACCATAACTATTTCCCCTTGATACTGAGATTGTAGAGTGCAGATCAGGTCATGCTTTTTGTTCCTAAAGAGAGAGAGAGAGAGAAAGAGGGTGGGGGTGGGGGGTGATGAAAAATTCAACATGACAGCAAGGAATCCAGTGTCTAGAAGTGGGAATGGCTGGACAAGACTGGACGGTTGTAGAAGACAAGGATTTAGCAAATCATTATTGTGCTAGCGCATTAACGTGCCCAGAAGTTTGTAGGAAAGGAAGAAGGAAAGAGAAAGACGAAGAGAGATGGAGAGAGAAAGAAAGAAATAGAGTAAAGGAGGAAGAACTGGCGGAAGGGAGGGAGTGGAGGGAGAAGTGAGGAATTACATTTTCCTTAAGATGTTGTTGACATGATTTGATCTTACGACAATGGTTGTTCTGCATGCAGGATATTGCGGGGAGGGCTTGACAGCCATGATTGTCTTCTCTGCCTGCTACCTGCCCAGCCGTGACAGGAGAGACTACTCTTACGTCATGAACCATCTCTCTTCCAGTCAGTACTTTCCCCTGAGTATTGATGGGGATCCTTCCCCCCCCCCCCCCCTCTCTCTCTCTCTCTCGCTCTCTCACAGTTTTTTTTTTTTTTTTTTTTCGCAGGAGATGATATGGGGTTGTTCATGCGCATATGTCTTTTTTGTTTTGGTGTTTCAGGTTTATAAGTTGTGAGTGCTTCTTGTCCTTTGTTTTGCTTTGTAAGAGACAAGTACATTGTTCAGTACATTTTTATTTTTCCAGTACTGTTTTGTTTTTCAACCAAAAAAAAAAAAAAAGGAAAAAAAAGAAGAAGCACTGGAAGATTATATGAACCATTGAAAGAAATCTTTCTTTTGATCATTTCAATGTTTGTTTGCACATGCAAGTATGTGCATGTGTTTACACTGTGAATATTGTTTGAAAACTTATACTTGCAGTAGTGTACATGTGTTCATTTGCATTCATGTGCCATATACCTGTGTGTGTCTGAGTGTGCACGCGCATATGATTGTGTGTGTTTGTGTGTGTGTATTGTGTTAGCATGCATTTGTATGTGCTTATGTGCAGGGGGATTGGATGTGCAGGGTGTAAGAGGAAAATGTTGAAAGCCAGGAAATATATGGCAGCAGTCCACCAGCAATGGCAGATTTCATTTTACTGCACGCAGATGATGCTTCACTCCATCCTTTGTGGGCGGGACCACCTGTTATTTTGACTGATCAGGAGTTGTGGCCTGAAGTATGTGTGTGAGAGTGTGGATGTACATCCACATGTGTACGTTCATCCATCCAGGTTATTATCCCAGTTGCTTTCGTAGTCTTGCTTGCAGAGCTTTAAGTCCATCAAGTCACAGCCAAAATGGACCAGTATGTCCCTCAGATGACATGATTTTTGGCAGTTTAAAAAAAATCATAAAAAATCAACCACTTAATCTAGGAGCATGAAACATACACCATTGGATAGAAAGAAAAAAAAACAATTATATTTATCAGAAATGATTACCTCCAGTGAGGAATCCACACAGTTCACATGATGTCAGCAATCCAAAATGATACACATTTGCAGAAAAACAAAAAGTTTTGGTGCACACTAATCCATTTCTTCATGCTCTCTATCCTCCCACACAAGTTCAGTACACTTCTGAGCAGCTGGTATGACCTACAGAGAATAGTATATTCATGACAACTGCATAAAACACAAGAATTTGACAACAAAATGCTTGATCCACTCAAAATCGTATGATTGTGTTCAGAATTGTGTGATTGTGGGAACTGAGAACAGGACAATTCAAATCCATATATAAACTACTACAGAATACAGGAAGAACAGTCAACGGAAGCAACTGCAAAAAAAGGCCCTAAGCTGTCCCTGAAACAAGATTTATTGCCCTTTAATAAAAGGCAGTACGATTTAAAAATCGTCAAAATCTGTATGTATGCATCCAACACGCCTTCAAGCGATGTGAACAGTGTCGGAAACCCACTTCCAACAAGACTTGATGGAGTTAAATTCGATGCAGGTAGCGTAATAAGTTTCAATTCTTTTTATATGACTGTGGTGACGCCAGTGGTGATGGTGACGATCACTGATTGATGTATGGCCCAACAGTTACGTGCTGCACACGCTGGACGAGCTAGTGGCCGACGACTACATGATCGTGTATTTCCACGGGGCCACACCCAGGCGTCAGATGCCCAGCTTCGGCTGGCTCAAGAAGTGCTACCAGGGTATCGACCGCAGGTGAGGGCAGCCTTTCCCAGTGTGTGTGTGTGAGAGAGACGGACAGTACAGGACAGGACAGGACCAGACTGGACCGGGTTTAAACTTTTTGTCAGTTTATAGGTAATATAGATAAGCACGAGGACTATACTTTTAAAGGCATACATACAATTGAGGTAAAGTCACATGAGGAGAAGGAGCCTAATTTCTTTCATTTCAGGGTTGCCAGGGGAGCCACAGTTCAGTTTCAAGAACAGGGTACTCTTCTCTTCTTCCGTCCTTGCTCTACCAGTTTGAACCCTTTTACACTGGAGCTCTCAATACAGGCTCCCAGAAGTACTTAACCGCTTCACTGCGCTGTTGATGAAGGCGGTTCGTCATGATTCAGCACTCTTTCTGTTTCGTCCAGCATGGGACTTGGCAAAATATGATAGCAGTGAAGGGGTTAAATGCTAGATCTTTAAAGGGAATGAACCTTCGTTGGAAGAAGAGCCTAGTATAGATCAATAAGTAACGAAGAAGTAGGGTAAATCTTGCCCCCATGATGAAATAAATGACGGCCTTAACTCCCAAGTGAAGGCTGCTTATCAATACCAAATCGCCTAGCAGAAATGACAACACAGAGAACACAGAACAAACAAGGAGACATCGTGGGAGCAAGAATGATCCTACTTGTTTTGTTTATTACTGTTTACCGTTCCCCGCCTCATTTAAGATGCCCTGGTATAGATCAAGACAAAAAAAAATGATCCAGAAAAACGCATCTTTGAAGGGGAGGGGCCTTTTTTTTTTTTTTTTTTTTGCAGAGAGTCTTTTTAAGGAGATTCCACTTGCTGTATGTTTTATTTTTCCACCCCTTATGTCTTCGCTCCTTTATCACTTTTGATTTTGAAGCAAAGTGATCTACCCCCCCCCCCCCCCCCCCCCCCCCCCCCCCCCCCCCTGTCTGTAGCTGAAGGGGAACCTGCTGTGTGTTTTTGATGTGCAGACTGAGGAAGAACTTGAAGGCTCTGTACCTGGTGCACCCCACCTTGTGGTTGAAAACCGTCGTGCTCATGACGCGTCCTTTTATCAGGTGAGTGCCCCCTGTCTGTACGTCTTGTGTCCTCCTCTAGCGTGTGATATGATGTGTGACAGGTCTTGTGCATAGAAAACAAGAGATTTTTTTTTCCTGTCATTGCTGAAAAAGCTGTTTGAGATTCTGGAAACCATGATGAGAGCAGTGTATGTAGCAGGTAAGGGTGGATGTTTTTTTTTTTTTTTTTGTGTTTTTGATAGAACTTTTTTTTTATTTGTTTTATTTTGGGACCAGATGTAGGTTATGATATGCCTCAATCGCTTACAAAATCCTTGGTGTTAAAGGTGTGTGTGTGTGTGTGTGTGTGCGTGTGTGTGTGTATTTTGTAACTTTGAAATTAAAACTATAGCGTGGACTGACTCGTTTGTTAAATAACTGTGTGTGTGTGTGTGTGTGTGTGTGTGTGTGTGTGTTTTTTGTAACTGGGAAGTTAAAACTAGAGCATGGACTGAGTGGTGTGTTGAATAAACAGTCTTTTCTTGTTTGTTCTCAGTGCCAAATTCAGTTCCAAGTTGCAGTTTGTACGCACACTGTCTGACCTGAAGAGGCTGATTCCCATGGAGTATGTGTATATACCTGAAATTGTACAGAGGTGAGCATTGTTTGTTTTGTTTTCTTCTTTTCCAGGTGTGTGTGATTGTGTGTGTGTGTGTGTGTGGAGAGCAGAGAGTGTCAAAGAAGGTAGAGAGGTAAACTAAACAGTAGAGAGTATGTGTGATGTATTCTGTCTTTGGTACACCCATTCATCATTTTTTTGTTTGTTTTTTCATCATTGTCATTGTGATAGTTTTACACTTACTGACTTTCTGTAATTTCAGATCTGTTTTCCACTGTTCACTTGAGGATCGTGTGTGGCAAAAAACAAACCCACAGGCACATGCATGCAGGAACACTGAGCGTTTAATACGGGAACGTGTGATATTTCAGTTGTTCCCATGAGGATCGTACATGCATAGTGAAAGAACAGGCCCACAGGCACATGCATACTGGAAAATGCTAGGCATTTAAGATGGGAACGTGTGGCAGGAATTGAGAAGGTTGACTTTTCGGGGGGGTGTATGTTTTATTTTCCACTGAATTTTGTGTTAGTTGTGAATCACTTGTTAGTTCTTCTGGCAAGGCAGCTACATGGTGGTCTGTAGGTTGGTGGGGTTGGTTTTGTCACTTTGACATCAAACATAAAGAACCTATGCACTGATTAGGAGCAAAAGTGGTGGAAAGAAGACCCGTAGCACGTAGATAAACTACACAAAGAAAGAAAAAGCATAAGAGCAGATGTGTCAACACAGACGGGGAGAGTGCTACATGAACGCTTGTGTGCGCACATGCATGCATGCACACACACACACACGCACACACACACACACACACACACACACACACACACACACACACGCTCTCTCTCTCTCTCTCTCTCTCTCTCTCTCTCTCTCTCTCTCTCTCACTCACTCACACACACACACACACACACACACACACACATAACGCATGAAGTGAAGAGTTGATCAAATCCAAGATGGAAAGATCACCACACTGATGATGAATGATGGAGGAAAACATCAGCTTAGATGTTCTTGATGCCGTGAAATCGCCTCTTGTGACATCAGATTGTAATATTCCAGCAGAAAAAGTCTCAAATGAAGGTGTTCTACGTGTCAGAAATAGTGAAAAATGTTTTTTTTTTTTTTGTTTTGTTTTTTTTTTTTTTTGTTTGTTTGTTTTGTTTTTTTAGTTCGAACTGGTGAATTTAACAAATGCATGGGAAGTAATTCATCCAGTCTGTTCCAGCTATTACTTCCGCTGGTTAGAAAGAAGGTTTTGTTTCATGAACTGACTCAGTGGGTTGATCCAAGATCTCTTCAGCCTTTGTGAGGGGATGTCTGATTTCTGAGCGTAATTTTGTTTTTTGTTTTGTTTTGTGTTGTTTTGTTGTTGATTTCTGTGTGTCATTTACCCTTCAGGGGATGCAACGGACATACACACAGTAATAAGGGAAAAAGGTTCAGTTTGATTAAAGGAACTGACTTTGATATGGATGCGGCATCTGTGGTCGTTGTGTATCGTGTCTTTGATCTCTCAATCTCATTTTTTTTTTCTCCGCCGCCTCTCCCCCATGCCCCTTCTCTACATCCCTGTCATCTCTCTGACTACATCCATCCTCTTTTTTTTTTTTTTCTCTCTCTCCCAGCTCAACTCTTGTCGGTCTCAATCTCCCATTCTGTCCCTCCCTATCCAAGTTTTCCCCCCTCCTCCCAGCCTTTTTCCTTCTGCCAGTCTCTGTCAGCCCCCCCCCCCCCCCCCCAATTACGTCTCTCCCACCCTATGCCAATCCTCCTCTCCCCTGACCAACCTGTGGTCGCTGCCTCCCGTCTTGTGTGTATCTACCACCCAGTCTTCCATCCTCTGTCTTTCTGTCTGCCACCGTTGTCTCAGGCATACTGATATGGCCAATTTTTTTTAGTGGATATATATATATATATATATTACAAAACTAGGGAAGATATGTGAAAAGAAGGTGTTGGAGTAAGGTTCAGGAACATCTGCATTGTCGGTGGGATCAGAGGATGTGATCTGGGGGAGATCAGGTTTTGGACGTTTTGAGAGCAAGGAATTTGGTTAATGAGAAGTGAGTGAGTTCGCTTCAGGCCCCCTTCCTACCCCCGCCCTTATCCCATTACCCCCCTTTTCTCAGTTCTCTCATTTTTTTTTTTCTTTTGTTTTGTTTTTGTTTGTGTTCTCTTTTTATTAAATAAATATGTATTCCCATATTTTTTTTTTTCATCTCCCACTTTCTCTATCTTCTTTCTGTCTGCTGTCTCTCTTTATCTTAGCGACCTTCCTGCCTCCATTCTCTTTACATCATTCTTTTCACTCATTTCCTTTTGTCTTTGAATGCTCCCCCCCCCCGCCCCCGTCTCTCTGATGTCCACATAAAGATACCACAAGCCTTAAGATCAAGCGCAAATCATTCCTTATCAAAGTACTTGAACATGATCACTTTAAAAGATAAAAAACAAGTGTCGCTTAATGCTAGAGACTTTGACCTACCTGTCATGACGTGTGTGTGTGCCTCCTGTCCCGTAAGTCATCGATGCACATTTGTATCCGCCCTCTCCCAGCTCACTGTATCCTCTTCATCTTGCACTGGCTTGTTGCACAGATATGATGATCGGCACTTTCACCCCATCCCTCATTCCCCCTCCTCCACCACCTCTTCAGGGGCTCCACAGTGACCTTGACCTGCTACCTTGACCTGACCTTCATTTTGCTGTGATGTAGGTAAGTGAGGGTGAAGGGTGATGGATTGCTGTCCTGAGGTATGTGGCACAGTTTGAGAGGCAGCATTGCTGTCTCGAGGTATATGTTGCAGTTTGAGAGGCAGCATTGCTGTCTTGAGGTGTGTGTTACAGTTTGAGAGGCAGCATTGCTGTCTTGAGGTGTTACAGTTTGAGAGGCAGCATTGCTGTCTTGAGGTGTTACAGTTTGAGAGGCAGCATTGCTGTCTTGAGGTGTTACAGTTTGAGAGGCAGCATTGCTGTCTCGAGGTGTTACAATTTGAGAGGCAACAAAATTTTGGATGTATTGATTTTCCAGGTCACCCCATTTTACCAGAGTGTGTGCGACTTCTGTAATTTCAGAGTTTGACCCATGACAAACACTTTTGAGTTTTTGTTCATTCGTTCACTCACATACATTCACAGATACATATGTTCATAATTGTATTGGCGTGCATGTGTACGAATGTGTACACAGATACACATACACACACCTACAGACTCACACACACACACACACACACACACACACACACACACACACACACACACACACCAACACACACACACACACACACACACCAAAAAACACACATACACCACACACACACACACACACACACACACACACACACACACACACACACCCACACACACACACACACACACACACACACACACACACGCACACACATTGTACATGGCCGTGAAATGAACGTCCTCCAGATGTTGTTGAATCCCCAGCCATCTGCTGAACCATCCAACTCTTTTGCCCACATGCAGAATAGACAAGCTGGTGTTAGACAACCCACATGCAATAGAGGAAGTAGACGCCGAGGATCGGGCAGAAGCGCGGAGGAAGAAGGCGAGGAAAGCCGAAACGAGACACCACGTCGCCAGCTCAACAACGCACACAGACAAGACTTGAGACGAAAGATACCCATGCTTTTTTTGTTTGCCTTTTTTTTTTTTTTTTTTTTTTTTTCTATTTCCTGCACAATAGAAGAATATGGCATGAATGGGGAGTAGGTTAGGAAAGACATGGAAGCAGAAGGAATGGTTTTTTTTTTGTTTTTTTTTAAGTTCCCACCAGGCTAAAGAGAAATCCTCCTGACCTGTGTGTTTATGATGATCCTCCCATGTGTTGATTGGGGTTGAGAGGCTGATTAGGAGAGAAAAAAAAAAAAAAAAAAAAAAAAAAGGGCTCGGCTAGATTCATTATACGACTCGCTGTTTTGATGGGGGATGATTGCTGGTTCAGTGCTGGTTGCTGTTGTGCTGCGTGATGCTCTGGATGACCTCCACCAGAAGGTTATGTTTTCCGCTGGTTGCGTTGTGTCTCTGTCATCAACATTGGGGTTGAAAAGCAAACTGCTGAATCCATGGTAACAAGCTGAATCCGTGGTAACAAGCTGAATCCACGGTAACCAAGCTGGATCCATGGTAACCAAGCCTGGTAGGAAGACAGAACCAGGCCCAAGGAGGAAGTGGGTGGATGTGGGTGCAGAGCTGTGGGTGAGGTCAGGATCAGACGGAGGTTCCAATGTCCATTGAGTGAAATTGTTGCACATTTCCTTCCCCCTGTACACTTCTCACAGCAGATTGTGCCAGAGAGCGGGAGCATCCATCGGTTTGCGATGCACCTTCCCAGAGTGTAAACACATGGCCACAGCTCTACAGCGTAAAAAACGTTGAGAATGATCTTTCTTTTTGTTTTTTTTCAAATTCCTGCTAGGAATTACATGCCATTTGAAAGAGATCAGTGCTTTGACTTGGTGGTTATGAGAGGTAGTTTCCGTTGGACTGGTGTTATTCAGAAGTTTTTTTTTAGTGACACCACTGATTTGCATCAGTGCTTCAAGTGCTGTGACACCACTGATTTGCATCAGTGCTTCAAGTGCTGTGACACCACTGATTTGCATCAGTGCTTCAAGTGCTCTGTGTAGCGCGTCATGTCACATTGCATGTGATCAGCTCCACCTACGGAGAGACGCCGGACTCCTCAGCAGTATTCACAGAATTGATTTAGCAGCCACTTCAAGCCGCTGAGCAGCAGATTCAAGCTGTGTGACAGCTCCTATTGAGCGGGAAAAAAAAAAAAATTACTGTTTAGCAGCGCATGTGTGTGCTGTTGACTTTTATTGTAGGGACATTGTTGCAAGTGAAGTGAAGGTTCAAAGTGATGGTCATTCTGGAGTGTTGCCAGTGGCTGAACTATGAAGTTGTGGAAGAAGCTAGGGAAGTCAGAAACAACCACTTCAGTTTCTGTTGCCAGTGAGCTTGGAAGAATGCTGTCCTGCTGCTGGAAAATATGGGCAAGATCAGGCAGCCCTCCCAAGTAGAGTGAAAAAATTCAGTCAACTGACCACCCAGATTTGTTTTTATGTGAAATTACTGAAGTGTTTTTTTTTAGAGCAAATTTTGTGGAAGTTTGGAATGTTGGCCGAGGACAAATTCATGCAGATGTAGACCAGGATCAGATTGGTAAATCCAGGGTCAGTATAACACAATTATTTCAGATTTTCTTCTGGGTGTAAACACTATGAAATTAAAGTTATGATTTGTAACTATCCACAGAATGGTACATTTCCATGGAGTATTAAACTTTCTGTCGATAAATGTGGATGTTCCTTGCCGTTGATGTCTACTATGAAAAGAAAATTTACATGGGAAGTAACTCTTTCAGTCCATACGAACTGTTACTTCCCCTGATACAGCCCTCTGTAGAAAAAGATCATTTTTTACATTTAGTAATATGCAGGTCTGTGCTCTTCCATGAGATTTGCCAGCCACTGCTGTTGTCGCAGTGTGTCATAGGGAAGCTGTGACATAGGCATGGCTGGATCCTCCCCCTGTCCTCTCCTCAGCCATAGACAGCAGAGTGGCAGTGGTATGAACAGTCCTGTCCTTTACCTTGACCATCCAGGACTTCCTGTGCCTGCCTGGGGAACCCTCCACCCTCCATTGTACCCTGTAGAATGGAATGTCCACCCTCCACTGTACCCTGTAGAATGGAAGGTCCACCCTCCTCTGTACCCTGTAGAACAGAATGTCCACCCTCCGCTGTACCCTGTAGAATGGAAGGTCCACCCTCCGCTGTACCCTGTAGAACGGAAGGTCCACCCTCCACTGTACCCTGTAGAACGGAAGGTCCACCCTCCACTGTACCCTGTAGAACGGAAGGTCCACCCTCCACTGTACCCTGTAGAACGGAAGGTCCACCCTCCACTGTACCCTCTGGCATGATCTTGGACAGGAAGTCATAATAAGGTAACATTTGTTTTGGACCTAACACCTTGGAAGAGTAGCGTTCAGAGAGTGGACAGTTTCCTTGAGGTTGCATGCCTGGGGGGCAAGGAGACCTTGGGTGGGTTAATTCTGCTCTGCTCTGTAAATTTGGCGTCATCCAGCCAGCACTGCTTTGCCATATTTTGACGCCTGTGTCAATGGTCACATAAAGGAGGAAAAATGGATAAAGCGCTGCTCCTGGGTCGGAAGAGTAAGGTGCTTCTCCGTGGTGTCTTAATGCTGTGAGTCAGCTGTACAGTATGTGCCCCCAGAGGACCAGCCCAGTGGCCTTAACTTGCTAGACTTGGACAGGGTTAGGGTACTTCATCAGACAGTGAGCGCCATAAGAACTCCCCTCTGTTTTTTTTAACCAATGTGTTGTTCCATCAGCGCAACTGTTTACTGTTAGGTGTTTCTACACGTCTTATTCAGTCTTTGTTTTTTTTTCTTTTTTTTCTCTTTAAACTACATGGATTGTTCAGCCAGCACTATCTTTTTTTCCTACTTTTTCACTGATCTGTCATTCAGCCAACCTTGGCTCTGCTTTGGGTTGGGAAAAAAAAAAAAAGAAAAGAAAAAAAAAAAAAAAAGAAATGGATAGTTTGTTACACGCTGTGACTTTTCATTGGCGTGTGATGCAATGTGAAGTGTGGGATGCCATACCTGATGCGGCAGGCAGGTACAGCCTGTAAGGGTAGTTATTACGTTCTGTGGTTGGTACTCCGGGCTTTCTTCTTCTGTAAAGTGTGACATCCGGAGATCAGTCTGCATGGGGAAATAAGTGTAGGCTTTTACTGTAAGGCACCCTGCTGTTTTTCTGTTGTGCTGGAGCATGTGGAGGTGTTACAACATGAATGGCTGTCAAAAAGGAATGTCTGCCGGGATGGCATCTTACAACATGTACACTGCCTGTTGATTATCTGAATATCGCTGCCTTTCCCATTAACATTTTCAGATTTCGTTGTGATTGTTTTCAATAAGAAAACAGTGTGAATTGGTAGGAGACAGAGAGGAGAAGTTAGACAGGTGAAGGAAGAGGAAGGAGCAGATGTGAAAATGAGGAAGAATGTTATCTGAATACCGCTGCCTTTTTCATTTGCATTTTCAGATTTCGTAGTGATTGTTTCGATAAGAAAACAGTGTGAAAAGGTAGGAGATGAAAAGGTGGAGAAGAGGAAGTAAAAGATGTGAGAAAAAAAAAAAAAGAAAAAAAAAGAACAGGGGAAGGTAGAAAAACAGGAAAGGGTAGGGTGAGGAAGAAAAAGTGCTGGCTGAATGGTCTGTTGGGTCGTGGACAGGTCAGCAGAAGACCTGGAGCAAACGCATCATTGTTTTGTGTTTATCTCTTCCTTAAACTGTAGCCATCAGCTGAAACCTTGTGACTGCAGATACAGATGGGTGGGGATAGCGACAGCAAAGGGTTCATATGCTGTTGATAGACAGAGTGGGATTTGGGAAGATGGCGATGGACGAGAGCAAAGCGATGTGTTTAAAGGAAAGGAGTTTTGGGTGTTGTTGAGCCAGAACAGTGTTCTGTGAGATGAGGTGACCCTTAAAGGGACAAGTGACTAAATGAAACCCCTGTGTGTGGATCGGTTGGGGGGTGATGCCCTGTAACATGTGTAGTGAAGTTGATGTAAGAAGTGTTGATGGCTGCTCCTATGAGAAGGGCTGTTAGGATTGTTTTCGTAGTGCTGATTGAGAAAAACTTTGTGTCATATTTCAGCCTTTTTTTTTCTTTTTTCTTTTTGAAATTTTTTTTTAAAGAAGGTTGAAGATTGCATCTTTTTGTTGTTTTATTTTTGCTGGAGTTCTGAATTTGTATCGGAAGATTGCATTTTTTTTTTTTTTTTGCTGAGTTTCTGAATTTGTGTCATACTGCCTGCATGGTTTTTATTGAATACAAATCAAACATAATGTTTATTTATATATAAAAGACTTGTATGAATATTTGCTTTGATCTCAGTGTAAGCCGCAGGTTCGCTTTGATGATACGATTTATCAGATATAAGAGAACGAATGCAAAAGGATGTACATGAAATGATATAATATGAAATTTTAAAAACAATCCCGCTTGTCCTCCGGAATCCATGTTGGGTATAATTACTGATGCCTGTGATGCCTTTGTGAATCCCCAGCTAGAAAGAATAGCGAACTGTACTTATTCCTGGAGTGTATGGCATACTTGGTGGAAATAGAGCTCGCATGCATAGAGTTTTGAGTTGATCACCGTGGAGCAAAGAGAAAAAAAAAAATCATCTGTGCTTCTCATGGTAATGTATTTTCATACTTGTAATGCCCCCCACCCCCCCCCCCCCCTCTTCCACCTCTGGTAAGATTGTTCTGTGCATCGCCTGAGATGAGACCTGTGCATCGCCTGAGATGCCTGTGTTGATGATACGATTTATCAGATATAAGAGAACGAAAACTGAGTGCAGCCCAAGCCATCATTTGCTGTGAAAAATACTGATTCTTCCACTCCTTTTGACCCTTTCCTACATTGCTGATAGAAGTGCTGTGAATGCAGAGTGTTGACTCGACTTAGCTCTGGGCCAGGCACAGCGACGGACAACGTTCATGGCTCAGCTGAAGAATAGGAACAGAGCGTTTCAGTATATGTGGTCTGTGAGATCAGTGAAAAAAACACAGTGAAAATCCACCCCTGATGTGTTCAGTGACAAAAAACGAAAACATCCAGTGATGTCGCACTTCAGTGCAGGTCTCATCGCATTAAGTAGGTAGAGCTCCTTGTAATTACAACATTGGTCACTGTTTGAAGGCACAAGTGCCTAATTACCACGTCGGTCACTGTCCGAAGGCACAAGTGCCTAATTACCACATCGGTCACTGTCCGAAGGCACAAGCGCCTAATTACCACATCGGTCACTGTCTGAAGGCACAGGTGCCTAATTACCACATCGGTCACTGTCCGAAGGCAGGTGCCTAATTACCACATCGGTCACTGTCGGAAGGCACAGGTGCCTAATTACCACATCGGTCACTGTCGGAAGGCACAAGTGCCTGATTACCACATCGGTCACTGTCCGAAGGCACAGGTGCCTGATTACCACATCAGTCACTGTCGGAAGGCACAAGTGCCTAATGAGACCAGGGACTCCTGACTCTGTTCATGTACCTGCCAGCACCACTGTTCTATCGCTGTTCTCTCTGGACAAGCTGCAGACTTCTTTTGAAACTTTGGAAAAGGGTTGGCCTTTGTTGCCTTTGACCCTCGTTCTGCTCTATGTGCCAAGTTAACGCTGCAGCCACAGTACTGAAATGCCTTCAGGACACCTGATTTTGACCATTTTTGATAAATTTTCCTTAAAAACCTAAATCTGACAGTGACTTTATTGTTGTACAGTGAAATTGAGCTATGTTTCACCTCTGCTTGATGATAAAAGTCAAAATGGTTATTTTGTTGTTGTTTGATTGAGTTTGAAAATGACATACTTCGAACAAAGGAGCACTGATTCAGTGCTTGAAGACGCCAACAGGTCGGTTTCTTTCTCTTCAAATTAACCAGTGAAAAGTAGCTTGCTAACTGGTATGATATAACGTAGGAAGGACCGTTTTTGTATGCTGACACCACAGGTTAAAAATTCTCCAGGAAATTTTGGTCATTTATTTTTAGAAGACTGTCGCTATCATTCTCAGGATGTGTCCTGAGTGACAGATCACTTGCCACAAGTATTTTCGCCCCACGTCGCCGAGTGGTAAGTCAGGCGCCGCGATCATTCTCGCAGCGTGCTGCGAAAAAGTTAAAGTGACCATAGGAGATGCTGTGATTTGAAGGCGGCGAGTCCTTGGCAAAACCAGGCGGAGCAAGCACGCCGAGTAAGATTGTCTGGCAAACGGCTGGCTTTGCTATGTCTGAGAGCTGTCCTAACCACAGAGGGTTGGAACAGAGATTCAGCTTTTAGCTCTGGAATATTTGAGTTCGTAAGGAAAGCAACTCTCTGGCATGCAGTCGGGGGATTGAACGCTGGGGTTGTTTTGTTGAAGAGTCCTGTCTGGAGCATTTTGGTCTCTTTGTCCATACTGTGTTGATGTCCCCATCAAGACTGTTTCCCTTTAAAGATGTAATTTTGAAGGATTTCTTGGAGCCAGTTATTAACAGATCGCAGTGTGTCTTATTTCACCTGTTTGCGTTTGTCAAAGTTGGTCAAAGTATCTTCTGCGTGCGCACACATGTGTGTGTGTGTGTGTGTTTGTGCATGTGCATAATTCAGGTTGGAAAGTTCACAAAAACGAGATGACTATTTCATTCATGAAGAAAAAAGGGTGTATGCAGGATTGATGGGAACTAGCCATGCATCAGAAAGTGGTGGTCACAGTTGTCTGGATGTGAAGTTTTCCTTTAAAGAAAGTCTCATTTTCCCCCTTTATCCCTCTCCTTACCCCCACCCCCAACCCCTTCCTCTCCCACCTGTCCTCCCTCCTCCCCCCCCTCCCTACCCCCCACTCCACCACCAAGCTGCCCCCTTCTCCTCCTCCTCCTCCTCTCTCCCCCTGTCTCCCACAAACTTTTATTATATCACATATTGCTCACAATCAGCGTTTTTCCAGGTTTTGGATTTTGACACATGTTGGCTTCCATTTTTACCTTGTTGTGGCACAGTGCTGTCCATTCCCCCTCCCCCACCCCCCACCCCCCACCCACCCCCATTTTCTTTCCTTTTTTCTTTTTTAAATACTTTTTTGCCCTCTGTATTTTCTTTTTTTAAATCAGTTTATGGGCACTGTTGATGAAGGGGAAAAAAAATCTGATGGCCATACGAAATGTGAGGAGAAAGGGTTGAGGGAAGTTGTCTCCCATCTTCAGGTTTTTTTTTTTTTTTTTTTTTTTTTTTTTTTGGTCTGTCAAAATTTATGATTGCTGATCATTTTTAAAATTTCATTTCCTTTTTTTTTTTTTTTTTTTTTTTTTTTAGTGAGTGTGTGCCCTGTTTTGTGGCATTTTGGCCCTGGGTGCTTTTGTTGAAAAGGCCACTTTTTAAAATACAATCATGATTATTCTTGGGTTTTTTTATTCAAAGTTTTTTTTTCTTTGTTTGCATATGTCTTTCTTGCATAATTTTTTTACTTCATTGTTGCCATTTGTTATGATCATTTTAATTGTTTAAACAGAGCAATTACAAATGGCATGATGTTTCCAGTCCGTATGCATAATCTTCCTCCTTCCCACCCTTCCTTCCCTACTTCTGTCCTCCCTGAGTAAGTGTGTTTATTTTATTATTATTTTTTTTTTAGATTGATATACATTGATGTTTTATCTGTCACATCTGATTGGTTAGGGTCTATGAACAGAGTACAGTTGAAATATTGACAGGAGAGGCTGTGATACAGTTGTATGTAATTCTCTGTAGGTAAAGTGGTGGGAAACAGCGGTGAAACACTAGTGATAACACGTAATTAGGATTTATAAAGCACTCTGCCTTCTCCGTTAGCGTAAGGAGCCCAAAACATTATTATGGATTCACACGTTCAGCAGACTTGCAGTTCTGGCCATGTCTCGTATAAACAGAGACGGCGAGTGTGTGGCTCTGTGTATCCATGGGGGGAAACATAATGGAGCTTTCTGCTGGCAGTGCAACATTTTTATCCCTGTCAAAAATCAGAAAGATACAACAGTAACAACAAAAGGGAGGGGGGGGGGGGGGGGGGGGGGGGTTCTGACTTTGTAGGGTGGGATTTCTGACTTAGTGTGGTGGGATTTCTGACTTTGTTTGTGGGATGGGATTTCTGACTTTGCGGGGTGGGATTTCTGACTTAGTGTGGTGGGGGATTTCTGACTTTGTTTGTGGGATGGGATTTCTGACTTTGCGGGGTGGGATTTCTGACTTTGTTTGCGGGGGTGGATTTCTGACTTTGCATGGTGGGATTTCTGATTTTATTTGTAGGGTAGGATTTCTGACTTTGTTTGCGGGGCGGGATTTCTGACTTTGTTTGCGGGGTGGGATTTCTGACTTTGTTTTTGGGGCGGGATTTGGGGGTGGATTTCTAACTTTGCTTGTGGGTGGGATTTCTGACTTTGTTGATGGGGTGGGATTCTGATTTTTGAAGGCTTCCCTTTGAAGAGCTGTGAAAGCTGAATGACAGTTCCTTCCCATTTTTTTATTCTTTATTATGGTGGTCATGATGATGTATCGTTCCTTTTCTCCCCCCCCTCCCCCCCTGCAAAGTATGCTGAATCTTCTTTAGCAGATGATGCTCAGATCACCCAACACCTTTTCCTAGTGTGGTGCCTTTAATCTTCTGGAAACTGGTGAGCACAGTTCAGCACTGTTGGAAAGAGTCGAAGTGCATTCGCCTGTTTCTGTGGTGGTTGTGACATCCTAGATGCAGCCGGCTTTGTATGTCGGTATTACCAAGTGTTGTGACTTTTTTCCTGATGTGTGCAGTCCCTAAGATGACGTATACTAGTAGACATACACACACACATGCACACGCACATGCACACACACACACACACACACACACACACACACACACACACCATATCACCTAGAAACTGAGGCCACACATACAGTTATGTACACATACACCATTAATACTTTGAAATCAAGGCCTCACATACGTGCTTGTGGCACATGCATGCACAGACACACACACACACACACACACACACACACACACACACACACATACACATACACACACACACACACACACACACACACACCATAACGACTCGAAACTTAGGCTTCTCCTACATGTACACACACGTACACACATCACTATGCCATGACACTGTGTCACCTGAAAGTCTAAAATCTTCATGTTTGTAGCCGCCATGAGTCGTCACCCATGTGTGGTTTTTATTTAATGATGATTGTGAAAACGGTAGACGACTGTATTGAAACTGTCCTCTTGATATTGACCTGACTTTTTTTTTTTTTTTTTCCTTTTCAACACTCCGTTTCAGCATAGGGATTTAAGTGTCCTCATATCCAAATTAGATGAAGTAGTAAGCAAAGATTGCTGCAACAGGTGTAGAGCAGTGGTGCGACGCAGGTCATGTCAATCCTTAAATCATCGTATCATGGTTTTGTCTCCTCCTTACCACCAGAGCATGGAAATGGCATGTAGGTAAGGATCATTTCATAAATGGGGAGAAAGGGGGACAATTTTGGGAGAGGTGGGGGGGGGGGGGGTGCGGAACGTAGAAAGCGAATCCATCAGTTCAGGAAGACTTGACAGAGAGATTGAAAAAGAAAATATTGAAAAAAGGGGGGGAAAGAACGTTGTGGAAAGAAGATTGGTTTTTCCTATGCATTCTAGAAAGATTGAAAAAAAAGAAAAGAACAGTATTGGATAAAACTGGTTTCAAAAACTCCTCAAAGGAGGTGAATTGTATGATAAAGAAAAATACTGGTTTGGAAGAGGAACAATATTCTTAAACCTTCAGGAGTATGAAACGCGCAGATGAATCGTTGGATGTCATTTTGCAGAATGTAAGCACTGGATGGTAGTCATCATACCTTTGTCTTCTTTTTAGTGGCAAGGGATTGACTCACTACTTCCCTGATCATCGGAATTGTTCTCTGTCCTGGTCTTTCTGAAGACTTGCGTCTTGAGAATGCATTTATCTTTAGCATGGAGATTCATGTTTTCTTCAGTGTGAGGTCCCACATTTGGCTGGGGATTCACTTCTATTGAACCACATCCCTGAACAGGTGGATACATTTTTAGTTTTGAGTGTGTGTATATTGCGATTAATTTCATTTTTACTGCATGAATCCTGCAATGAATGGTCTTGGCATGATCATAGTGCTGCCGTTATTACTGACATAATTTTTTTTTTTAACCTGAAATTTAACATCGTTTTGCATTTATTCTTGACTTAATTTAAAATCATCAAGCAATAAGATTTTTTAATTATACAAATAAACTCTGGTGCTTTTTTGATTGATAAAATCAGTTGGAGGTAAGCCTTGGAGGTTAGGTGTGGTGTATACAGTGAGTTTACTGACAAGGTTTGAGGCATTGTAAGCGTTGGGGTAAAAGATTAAGAGTGTTGCAGTGTTGGTAAGTTTTATTTTGTCGTCTGTATGTTTGGCTGGCTGGCATGTTAAGCAGAAGGGGGCGGACGGTGG
Organism: Conus betulinus; assembly: GCA_016801955.1. NCBI lineage: Eukaryota > Metazoa > Mollusca > Gastropoda > Neogastropoda > Conidae > Conus > Conus betulinus. The sequence continues at coordinate 145,839 of JADBJO010004690.1, forward strand.
AGGTGGTGGCTTTTCTTGAGCCCACACTGTCTGTCAGTCTGAATGAGCATGTAGAGTCTGTTGCCCCATCCACCTCCAGATGTTTCTCACCGGGTCAGTTATGTGTGGAGCTCCTCTGTGGTCACTTTTCCAGCTTGTCTCTGAGTTCCTTTCGTCTGTTCTGCCCTTGTCCATTGTCTTTTGAAGATTTAGTGCTGCAGGTTATCGTTTTTGGATGAGGGGTTTTCTGATTGACTGACTGATCGCGCACCAGTGAGCGCACAGATGAACTTGGGGAAAGTTGTTAGGAAACTGTTGTTTGTAACTCTTAGCCCATAAACCAGTTTTTTGTTTATCTTTGGCCTCAGCTTTCATGTAGGCCTTTCATTTCTCTTTGAGTCACACCAGTATTGTTCTACTGTTACAGGCTGCATCCGTGTACAGCCTTCTTTCCATGCTTCTCCCACATCAAAGATAACAGTTAGATAGTGTGCATGTAACTCGGCAGTCTTCACCGTATGCTGCGTGTATGAAATGGTCCACAGTCGCAGGGTTTTGCCACAAAACTTGATCAGTTTCCAAGCTGATTCCCACACAGTTAGTACTGTTTCCCTCCAAAATGATTAGGGATAAGACTGCCAGGTGTGCATGTGTGTGTTGTTGTATTAGCTGTCTGCCCCGTATGTTGTGAAAGGTGAATGTCTCGGATGGTTTAGAGCTGTGGTCCTCAGGCTATTCTTCACATTGTCTCATGATTTTTTCTTTCTTCATCACAAGGGAGAACTCAGGAGCCCGGCTGTCTTCTTAATCAGAAGAAGCTGGTGAAATTTGACAAAATACTTTTGATCAGTTTTGATTTTTTAGGTTTGTTAGTTTTTGAATGAAATAAGAAAAAATGTCTCACCCAGTGACCGGATTATTTTTGTGTCTGGGATCCTGCGTGTATGATCTAGTCGTTAGATTTATGTAGATGCCATAGTACACTTTTGTAACTTTTTTTAATTATTATCATTATATTCAGAATTGTATTTTGTTAGCAAAAGCCAGCCAGAATTGCATGAACACTTCTTCACTGCCCCATATCTTTCCTCGATAGCTCTTTTGTTAACAGGGCTTCTCAGAGCACACAAAATATGCATGTTAATGCATTGCGAGTTTAAAGTTGCTTTTAGAGTGGTGTGTGTCGGTAGTTTTTTTTTTAATGTGATGACGCCATTTTCTTATGTTAATGTTATGAAGGATTTTAGTGTTTTATTTCAGTTTTTTACGAATTTTTTTCCACTACAAAGAACAAGAAAAGAAAAACAACATTTTGGAATCAGGGCATTTCATGTCATCTTTAAGAACATTTTTTTTTTTTTTTTTACAGAATTCAGTAAAAAAAAGAAGAAAAAAAAAGGAATGAACATTGTCAGTGTGTGCAAAGATACGTACGTAGGCTGTACACTTGTCATTCAGACATGCTGCACACACAAGAAAAAAAAAAAAAAAAAAGTCCAGCAAGCAGAGGAAGATACATAAATGCATTCATACTTGACAGATGGGTGGTTTCATGGTTTGGAAAGCCTTTTACAATCATAGGATACAGAAGCAGTGGGTTACAAGTGTGAGAATTAAATAATCAGAGAACAGTTAGAGATCAACATTTACATGTTCAGTTGTCAGGCTTATCACGAAACTGTTCGGAGTGGATGACACATCTTTACATAGTCCCCACCTCCCTCATCCAACCCCACTGTACCATCTCTTGTCCAAATCATATTTGCAAAAGGTACCCAGGGTATCACACCGCTACTTTCTTTAATAACCTGCTAGAATTTTTGGACAAAGCAGGTATGGAAAAATTTGATGGAGGACAGACATTAGAATGAGTAGTGGTAGTGGAAAACTCTCTCTCTCTCTCTCTGCCGTGAGTGTTGATTGCTCGTTGCCTTTCTCATCATCCAATCAGAAGATGGTTCACCAAAATGAGCTTTCATCTGCTGCTTTTTCATTAGTTAGTCAAGACGATGACGGTCTCAGCCAATCAGCATCTTTCTTGATGTCAGCCTTGACTGCATTTTTATTATTATCTTAGTGATTTGATGAAGAAGTGAAATTTAGCTGGAAAATTCTGAATGGTTTATCTGCCATTTTGTTCTTTTCCTGCCATTTTATTCTTGCTGAAAAATGTGTCGTGTGTTTTTTGTTACATGCATTTGTCCGTCACTCTGTGTTTTTGCTTGTATATTCGTCTGTTCATCCTGCTACTGTTTATCCCTCAGTCCATCTTGCAATTTTCTTTCTATTGTCCTCTCTTAGTGATTTTATTTTTCCCATGAAAATATGCCATCCTACTCTACTTTTGCTCATCAACGGGTGAACACCGTTTCTTCACCTACTTCCCCCTTATCCCCTCTCCCCTGTCTGTTCATTTGCATTTAGATGTATGGAGTCCTGTCCAAGTTTAACCCTCTGCCATAATTATCCAGCTCTAGTCACCTGGAAAGGAAGTTTTATCATTTCTGGACTGTTGCATACTCCTGGCGGCCCAAAACACACACACACACACACACACATGCACACACACACACACACTCACACACCTGGCCCTACAGTTCAGGCTTCAGACTGTATCAGTTCTCTAGTGACTTGCTGGCAAACATCGAAATTCTGTCCATAAAAGCAAAAGGTGAGGGGTGAGGCCATCCTGTCTCTGTTCTCTTGGGGGAACATTGGAATGTTTGTGGTGGATCCTGTTTGTCTGTGTCCAGAAAATGTGTTTTGTTATTGCATGTAGCTTCCTTGGGGTCATCAGACTCGCTGTTGGGAGTGGGCCCAAGGACAGACAAAGTGCTTTTTGGACTGGTGTCGTTTTAAAGTTGGATGGTTACTTGTGACTCCCATCAATGCTAGTGATACTCATTAGCGCACTGCCGTGCTTCTGCCTAAAACTACGGGTGTACATCCACTCTTGCAGCTGATTTTAGTCCCTCCATGAAATGAACCGTGTTTTCCTTCAGACTGATGACACACAGAACCAGTATCCATGTGTGTGTGTCTTTTTTTTTTTTTCTTCTCTCATCCTATCTGCGCATGTTAGCCAACTGTCTTGAGACGAGTGGAGAGGGATTGAACATGAACTCCGTTTCATTACTACTAAGTGCTGATTCCGTTATCAAGCTGTTTGCATTGGGAAACGTTCTGCCATGTTCTTTTGTTGGCGTTGAGTAGAGGTGGTCTCCCTTTGTTTGAAGACTCCGCATTATGACACTGAAAAATGTCGGGTGAATACGCTAAGAACAGGCAGAGGAGGAGAACAAGAAAAATTGTTACACAAGGAGAAAACAAAGATTTGAAACTGCATTTTAAGGAAATGATGTGATCATTGGCATTACGGAAATAAAAGAGCAGAAAAAAGGGAGAGAAGTGTAGGTAGGATATGCCAGGCTATGGCAAAGTGTATTCCTTGGGGAGAGTGGTATGAATAATTCATGGAGAAATGTTTTGTGTGAAGATAATTATTGTAATAATAGAAATGGATATTAAACCTTCATTGTTTTATTGCAGTAATGATGATGATGATGGTATGTATAAGGTTCACACTATTTAGAAAAACAGAAAAGTTGAAAGTGCATAGCAGCACAAGAGATCGATCTTTGCTGAAAAATCAATATATGTTTGTTATTGATTTGATTATTGATTTCTGATTGCTGATAAATCAAGTGTGTGTTTTTGTGTGTGTGTGTGTGTGTGTGTGTGTGTGTGTGTGAGTGGGTTCACGCATCCAGAGAAATGTAAAACAAAGTTACTTAAAAAGCATGTCAGTTTTATGTACTTACAAAGATGATAAAACAGTTCTGCGTGTTCATGTACATATATTTTTTTCTTTTAAAAAAGAGGAAAATCGAATGACCATGTAAACAAATTAAAAAATCTTTTTCGGTAGCTTGATCACTTTCCACCCTCTCAACCCCCCCCCCCCCCCCTCCCCCTCTTCCCCAAAAAAGGCAGTTTGGATTTACATGTCAGTACTTGCTACTCACCTGCATTCAAGAACAAGCTGATTCAGGTATGAAAGAGGTGGAAATTCCCTGTTGCTATCGTAAACATCACTGCTAACAAAGTATCACATGTCTTCGTGTGCTATTCAGTGAACACAGGTGTGTTTCTGAAACTGTTGTTGGTAGAGACATTCGCCCATAGTGCTACTGTCAGGTGATGCAGCTGCCAAGGCTTATGTCCGCCGCTGTGGGCCATAGTGTTGGTGTGTGTGTGGCATATTGTGGGAGGTTTTTAGTGTGGCGCAAAAAACTTCCCTTAGTTTACCAACAATCATTCCTTTTTTTAGTCTGTGATCATCCGTTACTAAAATTACGTCCATATTTTGGTATTTTTGTGGGATTCTTTTCCTTTCAACATTACGTTTTTTTGCTTTTTGTCCCTTTGGATGTAGGCATGTACTTTATCGCTGCTGGTTTTGCATTTTTCAGTGCATGATCTACACCAGTCTGTTCCTCATTGCTACAGTGAGTGGGTGGAGGGGTGGGAAAATGGCCGATTGAAAGCTATGTTGTTGTTCGTTCCGTGCAATTGAGAAGCGGAGAAAGTGTAATTGCATCCCCCCCTTTTCAGCTTGTAACATCAATTCGAGATTGATTTATGCATCTCACCTCAGCCATACTGAATGTTACTTTGACAGTCGTTGAAGTACTGCTATGAAGAGAAAGGATAACCAGCATAATCATGGCTTGACCTTTGGTGAGGAGTGAATGTGTTTGATTTATTTCTTTGGTTACGCTGTACATTTTTTCTTTCTTTTTTTTTTCACAGTTTTGCCTTTATCCTTTTGTGTTATGTAACAAATATTAAGAGAGAACAATGAAACAAAAGGTTAAAATGTAATAAAGCGCTTGTGGTGTTCTTTTTTTTTTGTTTGTTTGTGGTGTTGTTGGTGGTGGTAGTTTTGTTGTATTCTTTTTTACAGACATATACACATCAGTAAAGAGAATGTATGAAAAAAAATCAGTGTTCTTTGTTTCCTAGCTGTTTTTTTTTGTGTGTGTCTTTGTTCGCTTGAATTTGTTTGTCATCTCTGAAAGTGTTTGTTCGCAGGAATTTTTTTTTTAGCTTGTAGAATTGATCTCCAGTACAATTTTTTTTTTTTTTTTAATTTTTTTTTAAATGGGAGTGTTATTGTGTATCCCACTGAATTTGTTTCTCAGCATTTTGATGTGTGCATCCTTTGAATTTGTATCTAAGAGTGAAATATTTGTTTTCCTTGAATTTTTGTTTTTGTTTTTGTTGTGTGGTGTTTGCATCCTTTTCAATTCATATGTCTGCTGTGTGCAGTATTTGTGTCCACTGAATTTTGTTTCCTAGCTGCCTAGTATTATCTCCCTTAGAATTGCTTTTTTTTTTTTGATCATCTCCCTTGCTGTGTTTTACGAAAACCATAGAAGCATACCGAATTGATAAGAGTGTGGGCTAGGTTTCTTTCAGAAAAGAGGTTTTCCTGTGATGAGAAATTGGGTAAGGCCATATTGTATTGATGGGTGTATAATTCACTGATTTGCACAGATATGTACTTATGTAATAATGGCATGTAACTGTCTATTATTTCTGCTGATGTTCAGCCAGTGTATCCACATGCATAGTACCATACTGAACAGGGTCACAGTGGTTTAAGAGAAAGCCTTGATCTACTTCATTTTATGTTTATTATAAATTGTCAACTGCTGTGAGTGTTAACTTATGCTGATGCTTCTGGAGTACTTATATGCCTGTCACTCCTTTTATGTGCTCTGCTGATTATGAGTCTGTAATAATTTTGAAAACTGTGTACAGAAAGTGTATTAATGAGTAACAGAGGGAAATGAGTTCATTTTATAGTATTCAATATGTATTATCCGGATAATGATCTATTAATGAGTAAACAAACTATTTCAGTTTGCACAGTCACTAATTTGAAAGGGGGGTTTCCGCTTGTCGTAAACATCGGCTGCTGTTCCTCGAGTGGCTGCCGATATTTGTTGTTAAATCCAGACACCCCCTTCTGTAGTGTCAGAATCATCAACTCGATGAAGGTGGACACTCAAAGAAAAAAGAATTATATATATATATATATATATATATATATATACCTTTTTTTGTTTTGTTTTTCAAATGTGCATTTTGCTGCTTTGTCATGGTTAAAATGATTTCATTCATTTGATTTTGTAGTGATAGATTTATTAGAAATAAAGATTTGGTTTTCAGAATTGCCCATCTCAAGAGAGGTCACCCATGTTTTTACTCGATCAAATGCATAATTCACACACCCACACACACCCCCACACCCCACACCCCTCCCCCAACTTGTTAGTGTATGTACTGCTCCTGATGGTTCTTCCAGTTACAGATTTTATTCCACTGGTATGTAACTACACTTCCCTTACCCTTCATTTTTGTGCGTGACATGTCGTGACATGTCGTTACACTTCTCCTTCCCTCCCTCCTTTACCGTGTCTGTGTCTTTTTGCATATGTTTCCTCTGTGTGTGTGTGTGTGTGTGAGTGTGTGTGTGTGTGTGTGTGTGTGTGTGTGTGTGTGTGCTCATGCAATTCTTTTCATTTATTCTATTTGTGTGTGTGTGTGTGTGTGTGTGTGTGTGTGTGTGTTCATGCAATTCTTTTCATTTATTCTATTTGTGTGTGTGTGTGTGTGTGTGTGTGTGTGTGCGTGTGTGTTTGTGTGTGTGTGTGTGTATGTATGTGTGTGTGTGTGTGTGTGTGTGTGTGTGTGTGTGCTCATGCAATTCTTTTCATTTATTCTATTTGTGTGTGTGTGTGTGTGTGTGTGTGTGTGTGTCATAAATCATTCTTTAGTAAACACACACAATTTAGCCAAGAATGATAAAAGATTTTCTTCCAGTGATTGTTGAACTCAGTACTAAAAGTGTATAAGAAATCAAAATGAATATGAAAAGAAATTACTGGATCTTGCTTCATTGATAGATTATGTTAAAAAAAAAAAAAAAAGAAAGGGACCTTTATCAGTAGAAAAGAAAGGTTACATTTCTGAAAAACCATAAACAAAAAACAAAAAGAAACAAGAAAAAAGACAACAATGGTAAGAATAAAACTTGGTCATACGCTATGAAGTGGAGCGCGATCAGAATCAGAGAAACCCTAAACAAAAAAACAAAAAAACAACGGAAAACAATAATAGTAAGAATAAAACTTGGTCATACGCTATCAACTGGGCGCTGTCAGAATCATTGCAGACGATTTCTTTTCTTACTTCTTTTCTCCCAGAGAAAGTTGTTATTGTCTCTCCAGACAATGATGGAAACAAAGGTTTTGATAACTTCCTCCACTTGGACAGCAGAGGGTGGCTGGCATTCTTCATCATATGTTGACAGCAGATAAACGCTGCACCAGCTGGTCACCAATCAGATGAAGGGTAAGAATATTCAGCAAAGTGCATAGCTCGATGCGTCATACCAGCATGAATAAATGGGAAAAGACGGGAGCCAATAAAAGATTGAAAAGTTTCAACAACTTGATTTCTGATTCATGACTTTATAATCCCCGTTCATTTTCGATGCAGACGAGATCAATGTATTCAACAGATTGAGGTCAGAAAGGAAATCTTCTGTAATCATGTATCCTCTCTCTCTCTCTCTCTCTCTCTCTCATTGTCTCTCTGTCTCACTCTCTCTTTCTTTGTATTATGTATAGAATACAATATATACTCTACTGGTAGATATGTTTTACTGAATTTTCTCATATGCACATATGTCAGACATCTCTCATATAGATCAAGCTGAATTAAAAAAACAAACAAACAAAAAAAGACTATTAATATTTCCACTACAGGCACTCTGAGTCATTTATTTGTTCTAGATTTTAGTGAGGGAAACGATTTTCTTTTTCAGAACGGTGTTCATAGCCTCAGCTGTACCATCTGTTCATTCATTTTATCTCGTAGACTATTGTCTCATTGAAACCACATCTGACATTTCATGTCTGTTTTATCCATCACGGCTGTGAAGTGTGTTTTGGGGAGGTTATTTATCAATGATTCTGTTGAACAACAGTGCTTCCTGTTAGTCTGAACATCTAAGAAGTTATCAAAATTCCTTTTGATTTGCTTTGTTTTATCGCTTGGCTGTTGTTTTTATTTTATGTATCTTATTTCATGTATGCTTGACCGTAGAATTGAAATTAGCTCTTTTAGGTAGTATCGAAGACAATGATTGCAAAGTGAGTGTGTGTGTGTGTGTGTGTGCGTGTGTGTGTGTGTGTGTGTGTGTGTGTGTGTGCGAGAGAGAGAGAGAGAGGGGGGGGGGGAATTAATATTTATTTTTACCCCGCTTCGTGCAGTGCCTGTATGACTTTTATGTTATGAAGACTAGAATTCGGAGGAGGGGGAATCATAGCCGAGGTCTTAAATGCTGAAGTGATGGTTTTGTAGTCGATGTTGTGAGATAGCCTGCAACAGAAGATTGTGCTGGATTTTTTTGTTGCTTGCTGGTGTGTGTGCGGTTTGTGTGTGTGTGTCACAGTGTGTGTGTGTGTGTGTGTAGTCCAGTTTCATGGTACATACCATGAAGATATTGTGTTTTAAGGAGAGGAATGGCCGGGGCGGGGGAGGGTAGAGGGGGGGGGGGGGGGGGGGGGGGGGGGGGGGACATCAGGTTATCGGTTTTGAACTTTTGTTTACTGAAAACTATTTCTACAATCATTAACGTTTTTTGCTGTCTTTCTGTCCTAGTTACTGGGTTTTGATTTTGAAAAAGAAAAGAAAAAGGTTTTAAATGATGCAAAGATAAAAAAAAAAAGAAAAGAAAGAAAAAAAGCTTTTAAATGATGTAAAATGCCATCCATCAATTCAATGTTTTGAAAAAAGTAAATTGATCTGGGTTTTCTGATAAACTTTTATGAACAGGATTGTTCCGCATTAAACTTGGCATATGTCGTTTTTATCGGCCTGATCACCATTAAAAATTGCACGAACAGTACATTTTAGGAAGTAGAAAATCTGAAAATAGCCTAGAACAAAACTGACAAATGATCATGAGCAGAAACTTAAAATATCCAGAGCAGAAACTTAAAATGTGCAGAGCAGAAATTGAAAATGGTTCTAAGGTGCAAGGGGGATCACTCTTGTGTGCAGAGTCACATTTGTTTAAAAGAGAGAGAAAAAAGTTCTTGCTTTCTTAAATTTTTTCAGTGCAGGTGCTCACATGTGCTCTTTAGATATATAAACTACGATTTTCCCCACCATCGCCTCTGATTCTCCTCCTAACCTGAAGACTGTTACATTCTGGTTATTTTTGCTAAGTGTCTCGTTAATTTATCCATGAAGTGTTATACTCTCATTGTGGTCACGCTGAATGTCACGTCGCTACATCAGTCAGGACTGTAGCACCCGCAGCATTTAGAATCAGAGGGATGGGGTCAAGGTCAGGTTGTTACAGCACGGTTATCTGGGGTCACATTGTTATCCATTTTATTTTGATGCTTAAACGAAAAATGATATGGTGGAGCTTACGTTGAAATGATACACAGCTTTCAAGGTTATACACTTGTTTATTTGTTTGTTTTGTGTTTTATGAGTATGACAGGACTTTGTTGTACAGAGAAGTTTTTTTGTTTTTTTTGTGACCTATTTCAACATTTGAAAAAAAACCCAACAAAACCCTTTCTGAAGACTTCATGGTCACAACAGATGTGAGAATTAAGCACTGCTTGCCCCCGGGGGAGGGGAGGGGAGGGGGGGGGGGGGGGGGGGGGGGGGGGTATGCATGGCATAGCGCACTGTCGCCTTTTTACTGGTTGCCTGCCAGGTCCGTAGCAGTTAAGGCTGCAGCCGGCCATCTCTGTACCTATACACACAGCAGTGGTCAGACTTTGCCCATCTTTGTACCTATACACACAGCAATGGTCGGACTGTGGCAGTTGTGTATGTAAGGACCAGGGAGAGTGGATGTGCAGTTGTTCCTCCATCCTTTTTGGACAGGCAAACTATGGACTTCAATTTATGTCTTGGGGGGGGTGGGGGGGGGGGGGGGGGGGATCCCTGTAGAGCGAGAAAAGAAAAATCATTGTGATCATCATGGGATGGGTGGAATGATATCAGAGAGGAAAAAAATCATTGTGATTTGTTGAAAGTCAACTGGCTGGAAACAGATAAGCTTCTGTATTTGTTGTTTGGACATGTACAGTCAGTGTCTGTGCAGAATAAGGGGGAGGGGGGAATGGGGGGGGGGGGGGGGGGATGTGGTATGATTGTGGGGGGTCTCTTTTTTTTTTTTTTTTAAACTGGTTTTCCTTAAAATTTCATGATTTTTACAACTCTGCACTCTATCTGAAGAGCTGGTCAGCGCGTCTTTTCTTTGAGACAACTTTGATGTCACGTTTTGAACATGCTGTTGGTGCCGTGTTGAAAGATCCCACAGCGTCAAGAATGTTGACCCTTCTTGAATGCTGCAGGAAAATCTGCTTTGATGACAGACAGAAAGATCATGCACACAGGAGGGGAAAATATTTGGTAGAACCTTGTCTCTGTGCTCTCAACATTTTTTGGTAGCCAATTGCTTGTAAAACATTGTCTTTCCCTCCTCCTCTCTTGTTTTTCCCACCCCACACCCCACCCCACCCCTCTCTCTCCCTCTTGCATCCCCTACCCCCTTCATCCAACCCCACACCTCCCCCCACCCCACCCTTCCACTTTTTTCAACTTCCCCTCCGGCTGTTTAGACAGTACTTAGTGTTTTGGTTGCATTGGGCATCATTGACTTATACTTCCTCTATCTGTCTTTTTTTTTGTGCGTTATAAAGGAGTCTCTGTGTTGGATGTGTGTGTGTGTGTGTGTGTGTGTGTGTGTGTGTGTTTTCATTTTTTCTTTTTTGTAATCATGAGAGAGGACAGAAGTCTGCGTAAGTGCTAGCCTTTTAAATTATTTTATTTTATTTTTTTTTTGCCTTTTTTTTTTGTCAGCAAGAGGGGGATGACTTAACACAGTGTCTGACATAAATGAGTCAATGTATTAAGATCCACCCAAAATATTTAAAAGAAATTACGTTTGCATTTTGTTTTCAAAGGTGATTTTGCTTCAGCGCATACTCTAAGTTTGGCGAGTAGGTAAGTGTGAGAGACGTGAAAAAATATCTGCAAATATTGGCAGGAAAATGAATTATGTATGTATACAGATATGTTGGGGAAAAAAGTGCTAAATTCATTTGTTTTGTTTTTAAGCAGAATCAAGTACAAGTGTTCGTAAATTATGAAGTGATTGCACCTTTTCATGGCTTCAGGCAGACATCTGGATTTTAGACAACATGAAAGATGCTGTGATTTTTTTTTTTTTTTTCTGTTTTCTTTTATGTATGGGATTAGCTTGCTCAGTCTGTACATTTTTGAGCCTGCTACATAGAGCATGCTTCCACATATTCTGTCCATCAGTTTCCTGACATAATATGGTTCATGCCTGGCTGGGTAGGGGGAGAGAGTAAGGACAGGGTGGGGGGTAGGGTTAGAGGATCAGTGTGCGAAAGGAACAGCTTTTACCCATTATTTTGATCCTGCTACGGATTGTTTAAAATAATTGTTTCCGTGGTTTATTCTCCCGTGCAATGATCGATATAATAAACATGGATTGAGAGATGATTAAAGTGTGACCTTGCATCACCTACTTTGGTCTCAGTGTGTGTGGTGTGTGTGTGTGTGTGTGTGTGTGTGTGAAGTGAAACCTTGCACCATGTGTCTTTGCCTGAATGTGTGTGTGACTTTGCATCATCGCTCTCTCTCTCTCTCTCTCTCTCTCTCTCTCTCTCTCTCTCTCTCTCTCTCTCTCTTCTTGCTGTGCATGTGTGTGTGTGTGTGTGTGAACTGAAACCTTGCACCATGTGTCTTTGCCTGAATGTGTGTGTGACTGTGACTTTGCATCATCGCTCTGTCTCTCTCTCTCCGTCTCTCTCTCTCTGTCTCTCTGTCTCTGTCTCTCTCTCTCTCTCTCTCTCTCTCTCTCTCTCTCTCTCTCTCTCTCTCTCTCTCTCTCTCTTATCTCTCTCCTTGTTGTGCATTTTGTGTGTGTGTGTGTGTGTGTGTGTGTGCTTGCATGTGCCTCTCTTTGTGTCTTTGTATTTCTTCGCTAGAGTGTGTCTGATTTTCCATAAAAGCCATGTTTACACACACACACACACACACACACACACACACGTCAGATTCTCTCTCTCTCGCTCGCTCTCTCTGTCTCCACTAATCCTCTTTCCAGCTCAGTCCTCTTTCACAAGAACATCATTATTCATGTGTCTTCAGCGACACCCAACATCATATTGGTTTAAGGAATGATAATAATGATAATAAACACAAATAAGAAAGAAACAGAAAAAAATATTCGGGGAAAATGCATAATCATCGCTGTCAGAGTTGAAAAGATCCTGCATCCGCCCTGCGACCGCTGCCAGGGGAGATAATAACAGCTACGGACTGCAAGAGTTACTTCACATGTAGACTGTTAAATACGACATGTTGGCCGTTGTGTCTCTAGACAGCTATCAAAGCTGTCGTGTTTCGTTATGATGATAAGATCAACTGGTAGCTATCAAAGTTCAAACAGTAATTTCACAGTGCTCTTGTTTAGTAACAGAGAGAGAGAGAGGGAACTGAACACTGAAATGTTTAATGATCAGGCCATTGGCCCATATCATGGAGTGTCAACATGACTTTGCGGTTATTATTTTACCAATATGTATATGCAAAATGTTTAACAAATACAATCAATTTAAGATATCTAATTCGCTATAATACTGAGTGACGATATGAAGCAGTAACAAAACAACAAGAACATGAGAATTGTAGTAATGAAGAAGAAAAAGAAGAAGAAGAAGAAGACTAGTAATCATCCATATCATTGTCATTATCGTCATTATCATCATTATCATCATCATCATCATCATCATCATCATCACAACAAATACAACTACTACTAGTACTACCACTACTACCACCACCCCTACCACTACTGCCACCACCACTAGCATTACTACTACTACAACCACTAATGCCATATATGCAAATACTACTGTAATAACTGTGATATTTGCTGATGACTCTACTGATAAGAAGCATTATAGCCCTATAATCCAGCCATAAAAAAAGTTACAGTAAGTCAATATATAATTTGCGTATTTTGAATGCCTTTTCAAGGTACATAGACAGCCTTGTATTTAATGATGTGTTCTCAGATGAAAGAAGCATCATAAGTTTGAACAAAGATGGCTGACTAAAATATTTAGAAGGAATATACTGTTGCCTTAAGTCGTTATATAAGGGGCATTGTAAAACAAAGTGCACTTCATTCTTAGTTAGATCGATACAAAAAGGACAAGACAGATCATCTTCATTCAAATTTCTTCGAAAACGGAACTTGAGTACTTTTAGTGGAGACACTCCAAGTCTTAATCTAATCAAACTTATTCTGGCCTTCAAGTGATTTATATTCATCAGATAAGGAGACAGTGCTAATTCACTCTTAAACGCTCTAAAGAATTGAAAACGTTCGCTTTGCAATGTGTCTGTGGACCACTTCTGTTTAAATCCGTTGATAATGGTAGTTTTTTTAGTGAAGAGATAAATGTTTTTTATGTTTCCCACTCCTTGATTTTCCCATACCTCGCCAAACCCATGCCTATAAAAAGGAAAAAACATATTATAGAAGCCCATGTGTTATTATTATTATTATGATATGTAGCAACATTTGATAAGCTTTGTATGGTAAACGATGACTATGGGCATTTGCAAAATTCTTAACCAGTATTTAATTGTTCTGATCTGAAAATTGACTTGCAATGGGTAACGTCCCAGCTCCCCATAAACCATCAAATTTGGTGTTCTTACGCTAACGTTTAGGAATCTTTTCAATGCAAAGAGATGAATCTTTTCCAAAATATCAACATTGCTCGTTAAACCCCACACCTCAGCACCATAACTAAGTATGGGCTGGATCTGGGCATCAAACAGCTTGAAAAATATAACTGGGGACTTTTCACCTAGAGACCATAGACGACTGAAAATTTGTATCACTTTGCGTTTAGCCTTGCTAGCCATATCATTAAAACTGTGCGTAAAGGACAACCTTGCAGAAAGAATAATTCCAAGGTATCTGTACATATTCAGCACAGTCATCTTGGAATGCCCATACAACCATTGCTCTTTATCTGATAAATAGCCACCATTTCTAAATACCACTACATTTGATTTACTTAGATTAACAGTTAAACCAAGCTTTATCGCCGTATCGTGTAAAGTATTAACTGATGTTGAAGCCCCACAACAGAGTCAGAGAATAAAATTATGTCATCTGCAAACATCAGAATAACAAGTTCTAAGAAATTTGGTAAGAGCTGTAGCCCATGTTTCCCTTTTCTGATTATTTCTTCTGCTAACTCATTAATTAATATGGAGAACAGAACTAGAATGCAAATTTCCCCTTGCTTTAACCCAGTTGGACAGTTAAATGCTTCACCTAATCTGTTGCCATTTCTCACTTTTGCTTTGACTGTGTTATACATGCTAGTTAAAGCTCGGTACATTTTTCCATCAATTCCTTTTTTCTTCAAAATAGACCATAAATTATTACGTATAACCGAGTCAAAAGCTTTCTTAAAGTCAATAAATGCAACATAAAGCTCCTTATGCAATAACAATTGTTTTTGAATGAAAGAGGATAATGTAAATATATGGTCAATTGTACTATAAGTTTTCCTAAAGCCAGCTTGACAATCATTAATAATGTTATTTTCCTCTATCCACTTTGTTAACCTAGCGTTTAGTATATGGCTGTAAATTTTGCTGCAGATGTTCAATAGGGAAATTCCCCTATAGTTATCTGGTAAATTAGTGTCACCGCTTTTTAAAGAGTGGTTGTATTATTGCTTCTGTCCACTGTAAAGGATACTGCCCCGAAGCAAATAAGACATTGAATAAAATAACTAAAAAGGGAGCAATAGTACAGATCGAATTCTTAAATATTTCCCCAATAATTCCGTCGGGCCCTGCTGCTTTTCCATTTTTCAATGAGCGGACAGCTGCGTACACCTCAGATTCAGTGATTTCGCCTTCAAGAGTCTCTGTGTTGAAGTGATTAAAGCAGTCACTCTGCTGGAACCCGTTTTTCATCGTCAGCGTTTTCTACATTGTCTATATTTGCATCAGACTGAAATACGTCACAAAAATGGTTGTACCAGTCTTCTTCAGAAATAGCATTTGTAGCAGATTTCTTATACATACAGGACTTAATTTTATTCCTAAAGCCAGAAGAGTTGTTAATATTTTCATAGAGAGATTCTAAAACTTCTTGCCGATGTTGTTTTCGTTTATATTCTAATAACCTTTTGTAATCTCTACGTTTTTGGTTGTAATCTGCCCTTAACCTCTCTTCTTTTCAACATTTTCAATATTGTCCATGTCTTCAATGTGCTTATTTGTATGAACGCAATATAACTGTCGCAGATCGTGTCTGAGCTCCTTTCTGTGTTGCCGACATTCTTTGTCAAACCATACATTTGATTTTTCTTTACCAACTACAATAGTTTTCTTCATACATTGACTAGCAGAAAGTAACGCATCATTAAAAATGTCAACAGCTTTGTTTACGTCATCGTGGACAACAAGAGTAGCATTTTCAAGCGGAGCTTGAAATCGTCTGATTCAATATTTTCTCTAAACTCTTCATTTTACTTCCATCCAAATTAATTTCTCAAATGCGTACGATTTTTCTGTAAAGTTTCACTAGTGGAGCTGCTAAATTGTGACTTCATATGTTTTTTTACAGGCATATGTTTTGACTCTATTCTTGGTCTGACATGCAAAGATACACAGTGACTAATTAAACGTTTGACATTATGGCATAGTCAACAATGCTACATCCAGTCGGAGAAATGTATGTAAAGTTTCCCAGATCAACATCGCCTTTAACGGCCCCATTCAAAATGGATAAATCAAACAATCACAAACATTCAACAAATATATACCAAACTCATTTAAAACAGTCTTTAGACATACGAAAAGACGCTTGATCATCACCCCCATCCAAAGCGCAGCGTCGTCCCCTTCATCATCCCTCTCACAACTGTTCTCTCCCCCAGTTCGTGCGTTCAAATCGCCCAAAAGAAAAAGTGGTACATTACCGAACGTTTCCATCAGATCTAGGATACACTGTTCTAAGAGGGCGACGCCATTGGATATTTCCGTGTCCTGATAATACTGAGAGTTCATGGGTGGAATATACGTTCCGATCAAAATTGTAGGAGAATCTGTGTTAAACAATTCTTTTGCCATTTTCATAACTGTTATATTGTCATATTCAACAAACACTTGTTCCACATAGGCTGCTAATTCCTCTTTGACAAGGAGAGTCAAACCACCTGATAATCTGGCTGTTATACCGTCGGATAGCTTAACACCAGGAATTATGAAAGATTTAAAACTAGGAAATAAATGGTCTGGAAAATGAGTAGCAAAAGTTTCTACACGCAAACAAAAATCAAAGCTACTTAAATAAGATCGAAGATCGTTATCAAAAACATGTGACAGTCCTTCAATGTTGTAAGTCACGAATTTAAGAGTTTTCGCGATATGGCCGAATCCCTATGCAGTGTCTGGATTGACAGGTAAGGAGTCTTTATTGGTCACTTCATGGATTGTGGCTTGGCGTTTACTTGCCACACTGGTACACGAGGCACTTCTCGGTCTATTGTCAGGTCCTCGTTGAGATGTGTTTCGTGCGGATTTGCGCCTACCATTTGTGTTTGTCTTCTTATCGTTGTTGTCTGTTTGCCTCATCTGGTCATTGCACTGATGTTTTTTGTTGGCTTTGCCAGGTCTGTTTGTGTTAGACGTTTGCACTTCACTGTTCCGTTCCGAGTTAGGGAGCTGGGGGGTTATTCCAGAATCTTTGTCAGTGTCTTTGTAAGTCTGTATTTTTGTCTTGCTGGGTAGATTCGTCATTTTTCTGTCTTTGTCGTCAGCTATGTCGGCATTTTGCTCGTTTTGTTTGTCAACCACGTCAGTAGCGGCAGCTATGCCAGATTCATGCTAATTAATAAAGTCTGAACACTGTTCGTCAGATGTCTCGACAATTTGCTCGACATCGCTGTCTACACATTTTGTATGTCAGTTATTTCCGTGTCATTTCCGTCAGGATTCTGTTCGTCAACTGCCTGTGCAGTTGTTTGTCCTGTCATACTTTGTTCATTACGTGGAATCATGCACACTCGGTTACATTTGTGCTCTCATACTCACACTCACGGTGCTCACACTCACAATCATCGCCCAATGTCACACTGCCTACAATGTCACACAACAAGTCTGGCACACACATGTGCTGCTGTTTTGCACAACATTTGAAACAGCAGAGAGAACGGGCGGTGATTTTAAAACGACATTGCTCTCGCTTACAGCGTTACATGCTTTTGGTGCATTACTCTCGGGCACAGGGATTAAAACACTGTTCTGTCTCTTTGGTAAGAGGGGAAATTCGTTTGTTGACAAATAGTTGTAGGGGTGTGGATGGTAATCGTAGTTCCAGCTGCCACTGACATCGTACCGCACGCTTTCGCTTCTGTACTCACAGTTTGTGTCACCAGTACGTCCCTCAGTGTATCCCTGCTGTGTCGACACTGCAGCCCACACACTGTCCACACCCCCGTCTTTGGCCGGTGTGGCCACCTGGCCTGGTGCTGTAGTCGTAGGTTGACTCGTTCTCACATTGAAAGGCCCCGACCTCGTAACAGTAGGCCCTGTTCCTCTGGTAGTCCCGGTTCCCGTTCTGGTAGGCCCCGTCTGATCGATTGGCCCCATCCGCTCGGCGACGGGACCCGTCTCCTTGGTATAGGCCCCGTCGTCACGCGGTAGGCCCCGTTCTCACGCCGGGTAGGCCCCGTTCTCACGTCGGTAGGCCCCATCTCCTCGGTAGGCCCAGTCCTCACGTTGGTAGGCCCTGTCTCCTCGGTAGCTCCCGTCTCCTCGTAGGCCCCGTTTCTCATGGTAACCAGCGCCTGCGCCCATACCGAGATGTTCTTGGTGTTGACGGTGTGTCTCCCTCTGTTGCTCCACCACCAGTTTGTTGCCTCGGTAGAAAGCGTGCAAGCCTTAAATTTAAAATTGGCGGCGGTAATACTGCACTGTGTCTCTCGGCCTGTCCGTTAGGTCTCCAGACACCGTCACTTTCTTTCTTTCTTCAGGTTCAGGTTCAGGTTCAAATAGGGACAAAATCTTAACAGATTCATTAAGCCTCACGGCTTATATATTTGTCCCATCATTCTATGAAAAATAAGTTAAACTCAAGGTCATAAGCGTGCTCAAGATATTTAGACATCGTAATCAAATAATACATCTATTAGCATGTTTCCTTTGTCTATAAGATTTTTGAAAGCATTTAATTAGGGGCACGTTTAATATTTGGTGCAAGTTGATTCCAATAAGGTGCAACTCGATTACTGAAAGTGAATTTTCTTCTGTTAGTAGTACGGCTAAACTCAATGTGTTGTTCTTAGTGCTTCTCTACCATGCGTCAGCACTGCCATCTTGTCAGACCAACGTGCCAATTTCGCAATGATGGGTGGAGGTCGACCTCCCCTGTCATACTGTCCGAGGCGATGCGCCCGAACGATATCATCACGACACCACTGTTTGTCTTTTACTGTTCCTTCCAAAACATGTAACACTGTCTGAACACATTCCTCATACGATTCAGAATTCCTTGAGCGTGGCACGTTGTAAAGAATAATATAGTCTCTTCGCGAGAACATCTCCAGTTTATCCAACTTCTCAGCGATGTTTTCTGTGATTTTTGACAGCCTCTGGTCAATTCGGAAAATAGAGTGTTTCAGTTCCTTTCTTTCTGAAGTGGCCGATGTCACTGCTTGTTCGAGGGCTAGAGTTTTGCTGTGAAGTTCGTGAAATTGGCATCGCAACTCACGCATTGCTGTATCCAACTGTTCCGAAAATTGCGTTGTCACGTCTTTTAAACGGATGTCTAAAACTTCGTGCACATGTTTTCTAAACTCTTGGGTTTGACTCTTCAAAGAATCTCTAAATTTAAAGTTTTTTTCCATGTCTAGATTGACAACGCGGTCTCTAAAAAGTAATCTTAAACAAGGAAAGGAGAAAAGAAGGGAAAAAATTCTAGGTCAGAAAAAACGGCTTCTGCTCTAGTAAGAACAGTTCACCGGAGCGCAACCTAAACACGTCCGCTCACCACGAAAGCCAAGCTGACACTCCAGAGAGAGAGAGAGAGAGAGAGAGCAGGGGTGTGGGGTGTGGGGGAGATACAGGTAAATCCCCCACATGTTATACTGTTTGCATAATAATGTTTTTAGTTTTTTCAGCAACTTTTTTCCTCTCCACAATTTCGTTTTGTTTTATGTACTACCTTTCGCTGGCTGCTTAGGCGGTGCTGATGGATTCTTTTTTGAACCCTTGGTGATGAGAACACCGCAGAATTACAGACTGTGGTGTATCGTATTTGACGCTAAGAGCACTGATACAATCAGCCGTGTGTCCCTGATGAGTCCGATCCAGCGGACGAAAAGCCTAGGAGCAGGTAATACATATAGATCCGTCTTCGAGAGGGATTGCGATAGTTTCCTCATGCAGCTAGTGAAGGGATTTCATATTTGTAATATACATTTTCTTCATCTTCAGTTTTCTTTTTTTTTTTTTTTTTTTTTTTTTTTTTTTAAATTTCAAATCTTTGCCAAGTCATTACTATAATGATGGAAGAATTGTTAACTTGCACTTGTTTTCCGCCACTACTAAATTATTCAGCATTATATATATATATATATATATATATATATATATATATATATATATACTTTAGTTCCCTGCGAAGTGACATAGAAACGAACACCAAGGGAGAGGTGGCAGCTCTCCTTTGAGGGGCGCTGATGTGAGAGTCAGTGTCAGGCGGCGCAGCGAACCATCCAGCCGTATGGGTGACGGCAGGTCTGGCCTGGAGATATCCGAACAGTCGGCGATGGAGCGCTGCCTGACTACAATGACAGTGGCCCGGGATACCATGCTGTTGCAGGCTAGGCAGGGTGGAAGAAGCCCACCTTAGCGCTGGGCTGATAGATTGCCCTCTTGGTCGTAGTCTGCATGGGCGATAGAAAAGACTCGTGCAGTGCTCCTGTTCCCCCTTTTTTTTAGGCGGCCTCACACCGCTAAGGACCATCGTCACCCAAGCATGAAGAAAGCTGCTAGATCATCATCATCATCTTCTATTACCCCTCCTGGGGTATAGGCTGCCAACCAAGGACCTCAAGGCATCTCTGTCCTGGGTTCTTTTTTCCAGCTGGTTCCAAGTCATTGCCATGTTCCTGATGTCAGCTTCCAGGTCCCTGCGCCAGGTGTTGCCCGACCTCTTTTAAGTTTTCCTTGGGGGTTCCATGTCAGGGCTTGTCTGGTGGGTGTTGCGTGCAGGCTTCCGCAGCGTATGTCCAGTCCAGCCCCAACGTCGTTTCTTGATTTCCTGTTCTGTGGGCAGCTGGTTTGTTCTCTCCCAGAGCTCGTTGTTGTTGATGGTGTCTGGCCACCAGATGTGGAGAATCTTGCACGGGCAGTCGTTGATGAACACCTGCGCTGCACTTTCTTGGTGGTGGCGACTGTAGTTTTCCAGGTCTCCGCTCCGTACAATAAAACAGCCTTGATGTTGGTGTTAAAGAGTCTGACTCTGATGTTGGTTGACTGCTAGATGGGCCTGAGAATAGGCCCTTTGAGGGGGAAAAAGACGAAAAATAAATAAATAAAATAAAACTGACGCCCATCGTCGGCCGAACCTGAGTTCACACTAACGAAACCAGAGCTGAGACAGCGGCAGACGACAACACCACCTCCCCCCACCCCACCCTTCCCCCACCCCCACCCAATTAGATTGTTTGTCTTTGTATTTGTCTCACTCTATTCAAGTTTAAAAGGCTGTAACAGCCTTGAATAAAAGTTACTGTGAGTTAGGTTTTCTTATGGGAGCAAGAGTTACCCTACTTGTTCATTGTTTATTGTTTACTGTTCCCTGCCTCATTTTATTTTCAACCTGGTCCTCTGGTGAGACGTGAAGCTTCTAGCTCAAGTAAAAGGGTGCAAGGCAGCAAGTGAGTTAACCATGGCAACATTATGTAGGAAAAATGCATCAGAAAAAAAGAAAAATCAGATGGGAAGACAACACCGGCTTAGTGTTATAGCGACAAGCTCGTGTCTCTCAAGGGAGAGCATCCGGCTTAGTGTTATAGCGACAAGCTCGTGTCTCTCAAGGGAGAGCATCCTAAATGACGTGCTGCCAGTAGAAGGGCACTCAGAAGATGAGATAATTTCGCCTGGCAAGTAATGTGGCCACACGCCCCCATGTTGGATTTTTTACTGTATAAACTCCATGTGTAGCATAAATTTGAGCCAAAAAATTGATATTAAACCGATAACAGATCAATAACAAGCCCCTGCCAGTTTCAATTTTTTTTTTTTTTTTTTTTTTTGAAGGGATTTCTACCGATGAAACGATTCACGATCACTCTGGAAATACATGAGCTACTGCGCACCTGACGTCACATGTCAGGCCTACTCACTCACCTGTGACCCTATCTTTGCGCCAGGTGGTTTCTCCAAAATAGTCCCATTCCTTTCATTTAAACATGTCTGCTTGCAACCACCTGGCGTGTACCATGACGGGCATAATATGAAAGAAAAAAAGAGGTAAATCAACTTTCAGACACAAGAAGAATTCTCAAAACAATCTACCGGTGCCTGTCAAAAATACTAGACACCTTATGCAAGGCTTGGCGTCTTCATTTTTGGTGTGCGGCCTGTAGGCAAGGACTGAAAGAGTACTTTCCCGTAACATCATGATTCTTCTTCTTCTTCTTCTTCTTCCTTAAAAGCTGGTGCACCCAAAAATGAGTAGGTCACCAGTGCGCATGTTAGAAATATATATATATATATATATATATATATATATATACATACTGCTTAAACGCCTAATAAAAATCTTAAGGTGCTCACCCCTTGGGGAGCAACATCTGTTAAAAATAGTATGATAAAAGGAAGTTTTAAAAATCAACAGGTCTGTTTCGAGCCAGCGCTCTCGTCAGGATGGTTTTGGGGCGCCTACTGCCGGTGTTATATGGCCCTGGTGTCACTGTTTGCACGTGCGGATTGGCTGCACGTATTGTTCGGTTTTTTTTGGGGTGTTTACAGTTCAGGGTGCGTTTGCTGACAACGATTTCCATTTGTGCCTGCAGTTGTTTACTATTTCTACTTTAGTATTTAGGGTTGCTAAGTATGGTTTGCATAGTATTAACCATTTTTCTGTTGAACATAGGTTGCATCTTTTTGAAATGTTTGTTGTATGGTGATGCCCTTTTTATGATTTTCCAGGATATGTTATATTTATTTTTTTGTCTTTAAGTCTCCAAATATATTTGCTCAGTTCTGTTTTTTTTTTGTATTTTTCTTTGTTGAATGACTGTTTATGGTTTGCGTATCTGGTTTTGAAGTGATTTTTCAGTGATCCCTATGTATTTTTTCTTTTTCATTTTCTGATGTCACAGTGGCTTGGTATACAATGTTGTTTATAGAGGCATTTGTTGCTTAAGGGACACTGTTCTTTTTAGCACAATTGCAGGATTTCCTTTCTTCACCCTTCTTTGCTGTGTTGCTTTTCATTTTGTTGGATGAATCAATTATATTTTTAAGGTTAGGCATGCATGAATATGATAGTTTGATGGTGTTCTTGTTGAATATTTTGGACAATTTGTGTGTTCTTTTGGGAAGGATGCTGTCAAAATTTTGAAAAAATTCTTTTCCTACGTTTGTTTTTTACTCGTCCATCATATGGAGGGTTGTACCATGTGATTTTCCTTTTCCTCCTGCTTTTTTTTGTTTTTGTTCATGTTGTTATCTGGGTTGTATTGTAGTTTGTAGCTGTAACCACTTTTTTGCAATGCCTCTTAGTATTCTGCTGCTGCATTTGTTGAATACTCTTTCATTATGTGACAGATTAGATAATCTCTTGTTTTATGCCATTGGGTATGGTTTTTAGTATAGATGGTGGGTGGTTGCTATTGATGTTTACATAAATGGGTGTGTCATTAGGTTTCTTGTATGGTTTTATATATGTGGTTATTGAGGTCAAGTGTTATGTCTAAGTAGTTCACTACCTTTTTGTTTGCTTCGATGGTGATTTTTAAGTTATGGGTTTTGGAAAATTTTGCATAGTTCTTTTTTTCTTGTTTTCAATGGTTCTTGGATTGTTGTTTTAGCGCGGCGAGGCCGTCGTCTCTGTACAGTCCAACTTGTTTTCCGAGTTGCTTTTGGATGTTGGATAGTATAAACAGTCCGACTAGTTCGCATGTTTCGGCACCGTCATACGATCCCATGGTCACATCAATGTTGAGTTTTTATTCGTTTTCTCTTGATCCATGTATCATTTCTGCTGTAGTGTAAAGTTTTCTTGGTGTGGAAAATGATTTCCATCCATTTCTGACCCTGTTATGTCTGTGTGTTTATTAGCAAAATTTCAGAGCTTTAGTGAGTAGTAGCTCTTCGTCTATGATGGGTAGAAGTCTACTATGTCGAATGTGATGAATACTGTGTGTTCTTCTGTTTGTTAAGGTTTTTGAACCATTGGATAACTTCATATGTGTTCTTCCAGAGGTTGTATTCAGTGTTTGATTTTATGTTTTTTATGGCTTTTTCTAAGATTTTCTTACTTATTTTGCCCAGTTCAGATTTAGATGGGTTTATTAGTCTACATGTTGGTTTGTTGTGGAAAATTGGGTTTATGGTCTTTAAGGGTTATGAAGGCTTCTTTTATTGCAGTTGTTTCCACCCTGTCACCTAGATCCATGTGGTGTACGAGTTCTTTTTCTTTTTTTCGGATGTTGTTGTGTATGGTTTTTTATCAGCTTTTTTTGTAGTTTTCTGAATGTTTTATATCAAGAAGTTGTGAGTACTCGTTTGGTTCCATTTTGTAGTATTATTACTGGTTTTGTCAGCCTTCACGAATATTTTTTTTATCATTTTGTATTTTTTGTTTTATTTCATTTTTTAATGATGTTTGGAAATCGTTGTTTGATTTTTTTAATTCTATGTTGGCTATCATTCTTTTCATTTTATCCTCAAAAGATTTCATTTCATCTATGGCTGGTGGAGATCGCCATGATTTGAAGTCATATGTGTTTTTGTCCTCTTTTTTTTGCATTCGGATTCAGGAAGAAAAATGCTTTCCATCTCATGTTTCGTACGAATTTTTCAGTTTGTTCTATTAATCTTTTTAGTAGAACTGCGGGTTGGAAAATGTTATATTTTTTGTCGATTGTCTAAAATTAATTTCCTCCATTTTGAAATTCACCAGGCCACAGTGCTCAACTTGAGGAGCTATTATTAAAAATGCTGCTAAAACGCCTAATAAAAATCTTAAGGTGCTCAACCCCTTGGGGAGCAACATCTGTTAAAAATAGTATGATAAAAGGAAGTTTTAAAAATCAACAGGTCTGTTTCGAGCCAGCGCTCTCGTCAGGATGGTTTTGGGGCGCCTTGTCATTCAACAAAGAAAAATACAAAAACCAAACAGAACTGAGCAAATATATTTGGAGACTTAAAGACAAAAAAATAAATATAACATATCCCTGGAAAATCATAAAAAGGGCATCACCATACAACAACATTTCAAAAAGATGCAACCTATGTTTCAACAGAAAAATGGTTAATACTATGCAAACCATACTTAGCAACCCTAAATACTAAAGTAGAAATAGTAAACAACTGCAGGCACAAATGGAAATCGTTGTCAGCGAACGCACCCTGAACTGTAAACAACCCAAAAAAAAACGAACAATACGTGCAGCCAATCCGCACGTGCAAACAGTGACACCAGGCCATAACACACCGGCAGTAGGCGCCCCAAAACCATCCTGACGAGAGCGCTGGCTCGAAACAGACCTGTTGATTTTTAAAACTTCCTTTTATCATACTATTTTTTAACAAATATATATATATATATATATATATATATATATATATATATATATATCTCAGCCTGTTGGCCCCTGGAGCAAAAATTTGGCAACAAGGGTCACACATGATAGTGATTTAAAAGGTTAAAAGCAATGGCCAGGTTAAGGCCTAGGTAACCATAAATATATGGGGGAAGTTGAATAGAAAAGTCAATCAACATGCAGATCTCAAGATTATCTTATCAATTTGATTTTTAAGACTGCATTTGTGGCAATCTTGATAGCACCCAGCAGTGAGTTCCACAGCCTTACAGAGCTAGGATAAAACGAATGTAAATGGCTGTCAATATTTGATGCAGGTATGGCATAAGATTGACCGCCACTCCTGGTGCTATTTTTATCAAGTACTAGTTGTTCCATTGGGATATCAATTAGTTTAGCTCTGCCTTTGAAGTAGGTGGTAGTTTTAATAAAGGCCCCTCTCTCTTCTAAGGGTTTCCATTCTATTTCGTCATGTTCTTCCGCATTCCCTTTCTCTCTGATGGTTCCCAGTTACGAACCGTGCTGCTCTCTTCTGAATCTTTTCGAGGTTATCAATGTTCTTTAGATTGTAAGGATCCCAGATGGGGAACGGAGAAATGTCAAAGTCTGCGTCACTAGTGAGTTTGAATTGAAACTACTACTTCGGCGATAGTTGTAGTCTGTCAACTAACTCCACAGTGTGTTATGTTCAGAGGAAATTTGAAATGAATTAAAATCTTTCTGAAGGGATCCTGTGGTCTCGGGCCATTTCAGACGACCAGTGCCGGGACAAGTTGTTAGGGTGCAGCCGTGGATGCCGAATGGTGAATGAGCGGAGTGGGGGCAATGGCATTGTGGATGTACAGAAAAAAGATTTGCACTCCCCCCTCCCCCCTCCAAAAGAAAAAATAATAATATAATAATAATGATCCAATAAAACACGTAAACACCATCTTTTTCGGAGCATTCGGAGCTCTGATGCTCCTTCTTCAGCAGTCATATTTTTATTTGTCAAGGGGGGGGGGTGGGGGGGGGGGGGGGGGGGGGTGGGGGGTGGGGGGGGTGGGGGGGGGGGGGGGGGTGGGGGGGGGGGGGGGGGGGGGGGGGGGTTGGGGGGCAAAGGGGGTGGGGGGGGGGGGGGGTGGGGGGGGGTACAGGTCACCAGAAAGAAGGGGGGGGGGGGGGGGGGGGGGGGGGGGGGGGGGGTGGGGGGGGGGGGGGGGGGGGGGGGGGGGGGGGGGGGGGGGGGGGGGGACGTCACGGCTCAACGTGCACAGATAAAACGAAAGAACAATGAAAAAGGTCACGGTACAAAGTCACAGAAACAGAACAATGAAACAAACAAAACAAACAAAACCCGTTACGGCACAGATAACGGAGGAAAATGAAAAACATGTCACGGTACACGAGAGAAAAAGGGAGGGAGAGAGAGAGGGGGGGGGGAGGAAGGGAGGTTTGGTGTTGTTGGTTGTAAGAGAGGGGGAGAGAGGGAGAGGTTGGGAGGGAGGGGGGGAAGGAAGGAGGAGGAGGTGTGGAGGGAGAGAGGATAGAGAGATGGAGGGAAGGAGGGGAGAGGGAGAGAGAAGGGGGAGGAGGGAAGAAGGAGGGAGATTTATTTTATTTTATTTGTTAATACATTTAAAAAAAAAAAAAAAAGAAAAAAATAACAATAATAATAAACATTTTTTTTAGAAAAAAAATCATAGACGTAATAATGATAAGAAGCAGCCTACAAGTCATGCATAATTCATCGATTTGATGGTTGAAGGCTTATAGGCTCAACCCGTTCTATTGTTTATTCCCTTCAGATCTGAACATTAATCAGAAACGCATTCAAAACACAGAAGCTTCAAATGTCGA
>JADBJO010004690.1:177675-185175 GCA_016801955.1 Conus betulinus
ACGCCATTCTAAACGACCCTCTCCTCTTACCCAAAATCGTTTCAAATAACGGCACTCTCTTCTGGCCTTTAACGCCATTACGGGTGACTCGGGGCAATGGCACGCGGGCTTCGCTTCGGTTCCAAAACGCCCCCTGTCTCACACGCCATTTTAGAGAACCCCCGAACGCAACTTACGCAATGAAGAGCGGCACGGAAAGGGGGGAAGCAATCCCATTCACTCCCGTCTTCTGGGGACAGGACAAACCAGGGGTGAGGGTGTGTGTGTGTGTGTTGGGGGGGGGGGGGGGGGGGGGGGAGGGTTGGGGGTAGTGGTGGTGGGGGGGGGGGGGGTAAGAATGGTAGGAGCTATCTCCCCTCAGGAGTTTTTGTAATGCAGGGATAATGTCTGGCTTCTGTTGGTCGAGCCCAAGCATCAACTGCTGGCCCTTGCAGAGAATAGCGGAGTGGGCCCGGCTTCTTTGCATGTCCGTGGCGCTATACCGATTAGCGGTCCCATTCGTCTCCTCATCCCCCCCCCCCTACCCCCCCCATCCCCCCCCCCCCCCCCCCCCCCCCCCCCCCCCCCCCCCCCCCCCCCCCCTCTCGTTGGCCAAAAATCGAATCAGGCGATGTATGAATATTCATATCGCTGGGCTGGTCCGCTCGTGCGCCGTTCTGGCAACGGGCGTTTATGTCCTATGGATGCCGCTTAGCGTCCAAAACCATGGCGAGGTTGGGTGGGTGGGTGGGGGTGGGGGGGGTGCAGGGGGGGGGGGGTGCAGGGGGAAGGGGGAATACTGAGGGGGGAGGTGGGATAAAGGAGGGGGGCAGGGGGTAGGGAGGAGGGGAGGAAAGGGTCTGTCTGTGTGGAGGAGGAGGAGGGGTGAGGGTGGCTTGGGTGGGGGGTGGGGGGGTGGGGGTGGGGGCCCTGGGTGGGGGTGTACATTCCGTTGGCAGTGGTCCTGATCCTGTAATAGTGTACACCAAAGATATAGGGGTGGTCCAGATGCAGAGAGAGAGAGAGAGAGAGAGAGAGAGAGAGAGAGAGCGAGAGAGAGGTTTGGAAGGGGGTGGGTAGGTGGGTGTGTGGATCGGTGGGAGGCGAACACAGACAAAAACTTGCCTTTTTGTTCAAGCGGTAAGTGCTTATATGTGCAATTGGAGGATTTACTCATACACCCTCTAGCCCCTCTCTCTCCCCTCCCCTCCTCGCCTCCTCCCTCTCTCTTCGCTGCCCCCCCCCCCCCCCCCCACCCCCACCCTCACCCTCCGATCCCCCCTCCTCCCTCCTCCCCCCCCACACCCCCCCCGTCCCCTTTCGCCCCCCCCGTTTCCGACCCGCACACACAGCCTCTTGCCCATCACATGCTGGGCCGAAGTTTTCTATTGATCTCTCCCCCCCCCCCCACCCCACCCCCCACCCACCCCCCCCCCCCCCCCCCCCGCCGTGCCCCCCTTCCCCTCTCGCCCTAGCCTCCCCCCTCTCCCTCCCTCCGTCCCTCCCCCCCCCTCCCTCCCTCCTTTCTGCCCCCTTTCCCCATCCCCCCTTAGACCCCCTGGCGCCTCTTGGATGTGATCTATGTCTGCAATTCATCCCTTCACAACTGAGCGGACCGCGGCAGCATGGGTGGGGGGGGGGGGGGGGGGGGGGTGGGGGGGGGGGGGGGGGGGGGGGGGGGTGACTAGGGTGGGGAGGGGAGATGAGGGAGGATAGAGGGGTGGTGGTGGTGGGGTGGGTGGGGGTGTAGGGGTGGAGGGTGGAAGGGATGGGTGGGAGGGAACTGGAGGAATTATAAATGAACAGACTGCTATCACGGCTTTGTCATCGTTTTCGCTTGAATTTAAATTTAAAAAAAAAAGGTAAAACAGCACAACAACAAACAACCCGAAATTTGTCACTGTGAAAGAAACGATACCCCCAACCCACGCCCACCCCTACCCCTCCCCTCTCCTCTCCCCTCCCCAGCTTACATAGAATAAAAAGAAAAGAGAAAAAAAGAAAAAGAAATCTCCCAGCAAGCGGTCAATGGCTTTCGTGATTATTTTCGCATGAAAAAGATTTTCCGGCGTTCCGCAAAATCGTTTTATTGTTTTTGTTTTTTTTTTTTTTTTTTTTTTTTTTTTTAAATTCTTTTCTCAAGGATCATTTGGAGATAGACACAGAGATACTAGGAATTTTTGGGATCAGAGGGTGAGGGTGTGGGGGTGGGGATGGGGGGAGAGTTCGTTCGTCAGTCAAGGAGGCAAGCTTTGACTGTGCGGTTGACGGAGAAAGGGAGGAAAGAGAGATGTCCTAAATCATCTTTTCCGGGCGTTTTTTAAAGACTTTGACCACCATCGTTCGACAGCCGTTAAACCCTGGAGAGAAGATTTGAGGATGTAGGGCGGATGGGGAAGAGGGTGGTGTGTGATGGGGGTGGAGATGGTAACATTGAGATGGGTAACATTTGAGAGGGAGGGGAGAGGGGGGGGGGGGGGGGCAGGGGTGAATAACGGCGAATGTGTCCCTTTACACAATAAGCTAGAACAGGGGAACTGCCCTGTCCCCTCGTTTTCCTATACTCCAATCCACGAACTTTGCAACAATAGATGATGACTGACAGAACCCAGTAGCAGCTGACTTCGCTGAAGAGTTGTCAGTCACTGCAATGTACAGCTGCATGTCAGTTGCTCATAGACTTACGGTTATTTAAAAAAAATCCTTTTTTTTTTTTTCAAAGGTTAGCAAAGACATATGTTGTTTTCATGCATAGTCGGCAGTAAGCATGAAGAAGCGTGATTTGCAACAAACGGAACCTTGGTCTCATTGCAAACAGTGTTCAGCATGTGCAGACCAGACAAAGACATCGTTAAGACGCATCTTTCGAAACTATACTTCCTTGTAATCTGTGGGATGGGATGTCAACAGTTTATTTGAGGAACAATATTAACTCAAGTCTGCTGTCTTGAAGTTCACAGGTTTAATACCCCCTGTTTGAGCTATTTGTCGAGCATTTCAATGTTTGCAGTGTCTCGGCTATTTTCGGCTTTTTTTTTTTTTTTTTTTTTCAGGAAGAACTAATGAAGGTCTGGTTGCTGAAGTGATGTGACCGCAGGGCAGAAATGGAAACAAAATTGACAAAGGTATTTGAAATAACTCCGCCAATTAATATGGACAATCGCATCACAAGACAAAACACGACGCGTTTCGACTCTCTTTCGGTCTTCTTCAGGCAAGAGAAACGACACTCAAGACAACAACGAAAAACATATTTTCTTCGCTACTCATTTGCGCAGGCCGAATATGAGAAGAATAAGAGAGGAGAGAGAGAGAGAGAGGAGAGAGAGAGAGAGAGAGGAGAGAGTCGAGTTGAGAGAGAGAGAGAGAGAGAGAAAAAGATTGCTCGTTCTCTCCATTCTTTTTATGGTCCTTAGTGGCGTTTTGTTTTTGCTTTGAAGAAGACCTAAAAGATCGAAACGCGTCGTGTTTTGGTTTTGTCATGCGTTGTCCGGGTTTATATCGCGGAGCTTATTTATTTTCCAAAATGGTTTGAAGACCTTAATTGCAGGTCTTGGTGAGCAAAGACAGACAATGACATGACGAAACAATTCAGGAAGTGGACGGAAAGAGGGCAGGAAGGAGGATAGAGACTGAGTTGGGGGAAAGGTTGGAAAACGCCCGGGGGGGGGGGGGGGGGCAGGGGGGGGGGGGGGGGGGGGGGGAGGGGGGGGGGGGGGGGGGGGATGGGGGGTGTGCGGTGGGGGGGGGGGGGGGGGGGGGGGTGGGTGGGGGTGGTGGGGGGGGGGGGGGGGGGGATGCGGTGGGGGTTGGGGTGGGTGGTGGAGTCAACAACAGTCGCCATGGTGTGCGGAATGAGGAGGGGACGTGTGTGTGTGTGTGTGTGTGAATCGATGCCGTAAGATGGAATTGCGGGTGAGGATGGAGTGGGGGGGGGGAGGGGGGGGGGGGGGGGGGCGCAGGGTAGGGGTCAGGGGTTGGTGGGTATACGTTTCTAACATAGGCAGTGGGCCTTGCACACACACCACACACACACACACACCGACACACCACACACACCACAACACGCACAGAGGAGAGAGAGAGAGAGGATCGAGAGAGAGAGAGAGAGAGAGAGAGAGAGAGAGAGAGACACCTCGCAGAGAGAAAGGAGAGACAGAGATAGAGGAGAGAGAGAGAGAGGACTTGCAGAGAGAGAGAGAGAGAGATAGAGAGAGAGAGAGAGAGAGGACCTTGTAGACTAGAGAGAGAGAGAGAGATGCGAGAGAGAGAGAGAGAGAGAGACCTTGCAGGAGGATGAGGGAGATGAGATTGTTGGAGGGGAAGAAGAGAGAGAGAGAGAGAGAGAGACCTTGGCAGAGAAGGAGAGAGAGAGAGAGAGATGAGAGAGAAGAGAGAATGATGCAGTTGCAGCCCACCGTCACATTTCACCTCCTACACGAATCCATCTTCCGCGC
Organism: Conus betulinus; assembly: GCA_016801955.1. Taxonomy (NCBI): domain Eukaryota; kingdom Metazoa; phylum Mollusca; class Gastropoda; order Neogastropoda; family Conidae; genus Conus; species Conus betulinus. The sequence goes on from JADBJO010004690.1 coordinate 182,112, forward strand.
CGGGCATGCACACAAAACAAGTCCACCTCAATTCTCTTTAATTGACTTCATCAAATCGTCACGGCCTCTTATCAGCTAGCCCCGATGATTGCATGCTTTGCCCCGTAAAACCATCTAATAACTCAGCCCGTAACATGTCGCCAGTGGATCTGCTTTCAAATGCAAAACATGTTATGTCCACTCAAAGTTCATCAACACGTCACAACAACTTAGCATTCATTCCAAGTGCGGTAACAACCCTGCCCCCCCCCCCCCCCCCCCCCCCCCAAAACAAAACAACAAAAAAAACAGACAAAAAAAAAAAAAAAAAAAAAAAAAAAAAGGAAAAGAAAAGAAAAAAATCTTCATTCATATTGCCAAATTACCACTAAATCCTCTCTCTCTCTCTCTCTCTCTCTCTCTCTCTCTCTCTCTCTCTCTCTCTCTCTCTCTCTCGCCCAAATGAGCATGTGGACAGAGGGAGATAAACAGTCAAGCTCATCGTCTTCAATTTGGGTTTCCACAGCCGTGCGATAACAAATCCCTGCTATCAGGACGCCCCGCAACTCTGCGGGCCGAAACCACTCCCTCCTTCTTTCAATGTTCTCGGCTTACTTCTTAAGTGGGGCATGTCGCTATCGTCAATGTAATTTATCGTTCAGTGAAGAAAAACGTCTAGCTTGCGTCCAGAGTGAAACAACACAAAAACAAAACAAAACAAAACAAAACAAAAAAAATCCAGTTGTTGTTCATTGTGATGGAGTCGGCCGCCGTCATCTTTGGGGACAGTCCTGACCCTCTCCCAGAAAATGGGTGGTGAGTCACTCCTTATTGCGTAGGTTTGCACAAGGCGAAGTGTTGTTGTTTTTGTTGTTTAATAAGTCATGTTTCCATTTCGCATGTATTGTTTGAATTCAGTTGGATGAGGCCCCTCTTGTGAGATGATCATTATACTGTCACAGCACTGTACACTATGTGGATGTTTCGGATTTGTTTTATGGACCTTCCTCTCTGTTCGTTTGTGTATGTGTGTGTGTGTGTGTGTGTGTGTGTGTGTGTGTGTGTGTGTGTGTGTGTGTACAACGAATGGTCAGTCTTTCACATAGTCCGTGAAGGCGTATTCTTGATAAAACGTCTAAATTTCATGTCCAGAAGTTATTCTCTCTCTCTCTCTCTCTCTCTCTCTCTCTCTCTCTCCTCTCTCTCTCTCTCTCTCTCCCCGTGTTGTAACAGGGAAATAAAACTAAATTCCAACACAGCTTTACGGGGACTAACCTCCCATCCCCCCCCCCCCCTCGCCATCCCCTCTCGCCTTCCCCCACCCCCGCCTCCAAGAATCCGATGATGCAACTGAACAGATCTGAAACTGCTAATCAACAGTCATTCTTTTTTTACCATGTTCCTGCGGGGGAAAAAAGATACTGATTCTACAGCTTGTTTGGCATTCTTTTATTCTTTTTTTTTTTTTTGCTTTTTAAACTTTACATGCAAATTTTCTGTGTGAATATCTGACAAACTTCACATCTTTCACACACAGTTGCATTTATCATGTTGAAATGATAGTTATGGTAATTTAAAATATTAAAGAAAGGGAGCAGCTAGACTGAACTCTGGGTTATTCAACTTCCATTAGCTAGAAAAACTGATGCGCCGTGTCTCATGTCTGTAAGATGAAACATTTTTTTTTTTGGTCCTGATCGTGGACTGTAGCCACGCTACTGCCCCTTCCTGTTACCAGTGACGAGTCTAAACAGTGGTCATCCTAGTTCTCCTTCCTTTCACAGTGACTGAACAGTGGTCAACCTAGTTCTCCTTCCCTTCACAGTGACTGAACAGTGGTCACCCTAGTTCTCCTTCCTTTCACAGTGACTGAACAGTGGTCACCCTAGTTCTCCTTTCTTTCACAGTGACTAAACACTGGTCACCCTAGTTCTCCTTCCTGTTCCGAGTGACTAGTCTAAACAGTGGTCACCCTAGTTCTCCTTCTCTTCACAGTGACTGGTCTAAACAGTGGTCACCCTACTTCTCCCTTCCCTTCACAGTGACTGGTCTAAACAGTGGTCACCCTACTCTCCTTCCCTTCACAGTGACTAGTCTAAACAGTGGTCGCCCTACTTCTCCTTCCCTTCACAGTGACTAGTCTAAACAGTGGTCACCCTACTTCTCCTTCCCTTCACAGTGACTAGTCTAAACAGTGGTCACCCTACTTCTCCTTCCCTTCACAGTGACTAGTCTAAACAGTGGTCGCCCTACTTCTCCTTCCCTTCACAGTGACTAGTCTAAACAGTGGTCACCCTAGTTCCCCTTCCCTTCACAGTGACTAGACTAAACAGTGGTCGCCCTACTTCTCCTTCCCTTCCCAGTGACTACTCTAAACAGTTGTCACCCTACTTCTCCTTCCCTTCACAGTGACTAAACACTGGTCACCCTAGTTCTCCATTCCTGTTCCGAGTGACTAGTCTAAACAGTGGTCACCCTACTTCTCCTTCCCTTCCCAGTGACTAGTCTAAACAGTGGTCGCCCTACTTCTCCTTCCCTTCCCAGTGACTAGTCTAAACAGTGGTCGCCCTACTTCTCCTTCCCTTCACAGTGACTAGTCTGAACAGTGGTCACCCTACTTCTCCTTCCCTTCACAGTGACTAGTCTAAACAGTGGTCATCCTACTTCTCCTTCCCTTCACAGTGACTAGTCTGAACAGTGGTCACCCTACTTCTCCTTCCCTTCACAGTGACTAGTCTAAACAGTGGTCACCCTACTTCTCCTTCCCTTCACAGTGACTAGTCTAAACAGTGGTCACCCTACTTCTCCTTCCCTTCACAATGACTAGTCTAAACTGTGGTCACCCTACTTCTCCTTCCCTTCACAGTGACTAGTCTAAACAGTGGTCATCCTACTTCTCCTTCCATTCACAGTGACTAGTCTAAACAGTGGTCACCCTAGTTCCCTTCCCTTCACAGTGACTAGTCTAAACAGTGGTCGCCCTACTTCTCCTTCCCTTCACAGTGACTACTCTAAACAGTGGTCGCCCTACTTCTCCTTCCCTTCACAGTGACTGGCATGGACAGTGGTCACCCTACTTCTCCTT
>JADBJO010004691.1:0-17500 GCA_016801955.1 Conus betulinus
CGCTCCTCCTCTCTCTTCTCGCTATTCTCTCTCTATCCATCTATTCCACTATAATATATAATCTCTCTCTCCCATCAGCCTAAACAGGGTGGGTGGGGCCAGAGTTTCGAAAGAGGCGACAAAATCAAGGTTCACCCGTTTGTTTGTAGCAGGCGCTTAAGCTTAAGTAAGCAAACCACAGTAGCGAATGAGAGGTGTACTGGTCAATGAGGTGATATATAAGCAGCTCTGGGGGGGAGAAGGGGGGGGGGGGGAGGGGAGGGGGCGGGGTGGAGGGTTGGAGCAGGGGGGGTGGCGCAAATCACTATGGCACACACTCAGTTGTCCAAAAGCGCTGCTTCGTGTTCACACGGAGAGACCTGCTGCATCAAAAATGACCTTATACAAGAAAAAAAAAAAAAAAAAAAGTGAAACCGTGACAATAACAGATAATAGAAGCAACACGGCCTCGAAAACGATATTCAGACTTCAGGTATGTTTTGCGATAGATGCAAGGAATTCCATACATCCAAAGAGCACAAGAGAAACAAACCGCAAAAAAGTCAGTATTGTTAGTGACTAAATATAATAGGAATATCAGCACAGTAATAACAACCTAGCGAAGAAAAAAAAAAAAAGGGTGGTTACACACGATTACAGAAAAGGGAAAAAGGTTTTTAGTTAAATAAAAAAACAATCAATGTTAATTACAAAACAATTTTTACGAGAATGCGAATGTGATGAAACTAGTGGTGGCACAGACATGATGGGGAAAAAAAAAGGAAGATCAACCAAAAGACGCGAGTCCCCCCCAAAATGATCACAACCCTATACTCATCCAAAAGTGGGCGTGGCCAAAAAAAAAACGAAAGAAAGCAGAGCCAAAAAAATTTCAATAATTGTAAATATAGAGACTAAATTTTACAGAGATGGTAGCGGTAGCAGCGAAACAACATAAAATTATTACTCATTATTCGTGGAAAATCGTGTCCAATACTTTTTTTTTTTTTGGATTGATTTCCTTTTTTTTCTCCACGCCTGAAAATTGGTACTTTTTCTTCCAAAACTGGCAGTTTGTCGCGGCAGATATGAGAAGTTAATTGGGTGTGGGGTTTGTTAATATTTCCGACTACGACCCCTTCCCTGTGCCCCGTGATACGAAAGAATTAGAAATGAGAAAGAATGAACCATGCAATTTTTTCGTCTCCGTAATTTATCGAGGAATAATAATGGACGCGGATTAAATTAGTTAAACGTAGTCGTGCTGATCATAATATTGTCAGGAGGCTGAATGGTTTAGTTACGGTGGCGCGCTGTATTGTTATTCTTTTCAGCACATGGTGCGGTCGCATGTCATGGGCCTCCTTACGGGACTATCTTTCAGTCTAACACTGGCGGGACGTAATCACACGTACACACTTTCCCACCACTCAGACGCTCAGCTTTTGTTACGATATCTAAAAATGTTACCCTTTCAGTTAGGACTTACTCATGTTCACTGAAGAAGAGCACATTTTTGCTTGTTGAAGAGAGAGGAAAATATTATGGTAATGCGCGTTTTCCGAAAAGGTGGAGCAGCGCGTGTGTGTTTATTCTATCCGAGAAAGTATTCAAGCATTCAAGGCATGTCTCGGTTAAATCGTGGAGGGTATGAAGAGGTACAGATAAACCGACAGACAGAATGCGTGGTTGAACTGGAAACAAAGTCATGCACGCTTACAGAGAGGGACAGATATTACTAAACAGAAAAAAAAAAAAAAAAAAAGGAACAGTAGATAGATGGACGCTACCTGTAGATGGGGTAGGTAGTTAGACAGATAGCTAGAAGACAGATTAAAACAACGCAAATAGCCCAACCGGCACCATTTGCGTGTATGTGACTATTTTTGACACCCCAGCCCCCCCTCTTCTCCCCACCCCTCCCCCCCCTTCCCCCCGCCGCTTTCCCCCCCCCCCCCCCCCACCCCCCACCCCCCCCCCCCCCCCCCCCCCCCCCCCCCCCCCAAAAAAAAAAAAAAAAAAAAAAAAAAACCACGAAAAAAACAGAGGAGGGAACTGAGAATGTATGAAGGAAGGGAAGGGGCAATGAGGAAAGGGGTGGGGGGGGGTTGGGGTTGGGGTTGGGGGGCTCAGAGAAAATTGTGGGGTGGTTTGGAAATAAGCCATGGGGGAATTGGTTGGATCTTTTTCCCAGCCGTTTGGTTGGATGCCTGGATGATCAGTTATACAAACAAGATAATGGTAGAGAGAGAGAGACCAACAAACAACAACAAACATGACAGAAGAACCGAACAAAACAAAAAAAAAAAAACAATCTTCAGCAACCCTAACCACCCAACCCCTCAGTTTCTGTCTTCCAGGTCTACACCCAAAAACTGCAAAAAGGATCAATGTAATTGTAAAACCGGTTTACAGACAAAAAACTCTTGATTATGTTTCGAGGTTATCAATGACTGCAGTCACCATCACTCTCATCTTCCTTATTATGATTATTATTATTCATCATCAGTAGCATGCAGCGCAGCAGCAGCAGTAGGAGTAGAATACAAACACGCTCAGGTGGTGTTTCAAATACTCGAAGAGTATCTGAACAACATGATAAACAGCAACAACTCTCTCTCTCTCCCTCCTCTCGTCTCTCTCGTCTCTCTCTTCTCATCCCCACCTCTCTACCAAACACCTCCTCAAACACCATTCTCCAATCCTCCTCTCCTCTCTCTCAACCCCTCTACTCCCTCTGCCCACCACCCCTCCCTCTTCTCTTCTCTCTCATCTCTCCTCTCTCTCTCTCTCTGTTCGAGGTTCTTTCAGTCTTTTTTTAGTAATAGTGATTTAGAACAAAAACAAAAAAAACAAAGTAAAAAAGCAATGATGGAGGAAGATTTTGGATGGGGGATATTGGGCTTGTCTGTATGTGTGGGTGTTGTGCGTGTGGCACGTTGTGACATGTGTGTGTGCGAGAGAGGAGGAGGAGAGACAGAGGCGAGAAGAGAGAGAGGACCGGACAGGGACAGACGGAGGACATACATTTCAACAGTGAGTGAATTAGCGTCAGAGACGAATACCCGCGCACCTTTCGGCTGACGCCGAATGAAGTCCAAACTCATGTCCAGTCCCAAGAAGTTACGATGTCAACTCTTAACTCTTACACAGCCTGCGCTGAAGCTCTGCGCTTTCCCTCCATTTAGGGCTTGGTTACCAGGTTGGCCCCGTGGTCAAGCATCCAAAATGGTTGACGGACCGTTGCGAGTTCAAACACCCACGCTGGGCGCCTAAATGAAAACATGCCCTTTTTTTTTTTTTTCTTTTTTTTTTTTTTTCACTGCGTTGTCTAAGGTAAGCATCAGTGTTGGGTTTGAGACAACCCCCAAACACGCATATCACCACCCTTTTCGCGTCATCGGCCATCCACGCCACCCCCAGCTACCCACACACAACACACACACACACACACACCTTCTACTCGCCCTGGGATGGTTATCGGTGTTATGCTCATCATCTGTGGGGGATGTTACGAAATACTCTAATGTCAAGTGTATTCCAGAGGTAGTGTGCCGCCAGAGAGGAGAGAGGAAGAGGATGAGGGAGGAGAGAGGGGAGAGAGAGAGAGAGGAGCGAGAGGAGGCATACGTGTAGCGGACGGAGGAGAGCGAGGGAGGAGGAGAGAGAGAGAGGAGAGAGGTTGGTGGGAATGAGAGTCGAGAGGGACCGAGGCCGCGCGAGGGAGAGAGAGGAGCGGGAGAGGTTTTTGTTTTTTTAGAGCGGAGAGAGGTGGGACGAGGTAGCGCGAGGAAGTAGAGGGAGAGGAAGGAGGATGGAGAGAGCGGACGAGGAAGGAGGGAGGGAGGCGACGAGAGAGGAGGAGTGAGGAGAGAGGAGGAAGGGAGACAAAATGCAGTGTTTACACAGTTTTCGCCCCAAACAAAACACGAATATTGCACTGTGATGAACGTTGCCTGTGCCAGTAAAAAAAAAAAAAAAATCTCAGAGAGAGCACGCAGAAAGGTAAAGGAAGGAGAGGGCAGGATGACAAGCGAGCCAAATGTAGGGCGGGTCAGCGCAGGGAGCGATTTTCAAAAACAACAGTGAGCCAGGTTATAAATCCGTTGCACGGTTGCGCTGTGTGACATGCGCAATTAGTCATGTCAATCAAAGACTTATCTCTCTCTGTCTCTGTCTGTCTGTCTGTCTGGCTGTCTGTCTCGCTCTCTCTCTCTCTCGTTTTTTTTTTTTCTCTCTGTTTACACCAAGACACGGCGCGCGCGCGCGCGCGCTCGAATACAAATACATTCACAGGTCTCTCTAATCTAATATGTGAAATACCCGCACGCACAGGTCGTGGTTACAGTAATTTCGAAGTTCAAGTCCCATTAACCAAAGGATGGGACGGACAGGATTCAGCGTGTTTGCCCCTTTCCACGACTGGAGTTCCACTGCGCATACCGAAGGCATATTCAACCAATTCTCGCTAGGCGGATCTGGCCTGGCTTTGTGTTCTGCCTCTAGGTTCACGGTGTTTGTGGCAGATCCGTTTTACCACAACCTTCACAGGGGTTACTAGTGTCAAAAACTTGTGGGGGGGGGACAAAGTTTAGTTTTTTCTGGAATATTCCCTCACGGTGGTTTCCCCCTCCTGACAAAGGCTACGTAAGTGTAAGCAGGTGGAGATAACACCTCATATGTGTAACGGACACAGAAGAAAGAAGCTGGCACACGAGGTTACCTGAGAAGGGCACCAGCCTCGTCGGGACAGCTGAACAGTTTCTGTGTTACACGTAGAGGTTAAAACTGGCGAGCGAACTGGTCTTTTTTCGACCAGAAAGACGAATAAAAATAATACAAGTCAAAGAAAATAGTCAACAATCTAACAATCTCTCGCATCTTGGCATGACCTGGGTGTGGCGATGTTGTTGAGAGCCAGATCTACCGTGGCTACGTGGGAAGGGAGGTGAGGAAAGGTGGACCAGTCACAAAAAATTGTGTTTGTGCTGTTGATGATGCATTGCGAGTTGTTGGAGCGATATGAACGGGGCGGAGGGGAATAGTAGGGGGAATAGTAGGGAATTATACTTCAAGCAGAAGGACCTTTCCGACTGTCCACACCTTTACAAACCATTATTTTGCACCGAATGTTGCGTGGAATTTGAAAAGGAACGAACTCGAAAATCAGAGATTAGGCTGTTTTTTTTTTAAACTGTGTTTTTGATCTTTTACTAACATTTTTAAGATTACAGCAGACCAGGGTATCCATTTTAGGGTTCGTCGGAATGGGGTTTTTGGCTCTGGGGCTTCTGTCTAACCCTACTTTCTTGTCTGTATTGGTGGCTTGGTCACTGGAATTCTTTGAGCTGCAGGCACTATCATAGCCTAAATTTTCGAGTTGTGCTCCGCGTTTTGAGGGTCAGAATATCAGATGTCTCCTTGAGATGCTGCTCTCAAGAGGCTTTTTTTTCTGTCTCTCCGCCTCACCCTCCTCACTCCCTCTACCAATATAGCCGTACCCCAGGATTTGAGCGGTTTTGAATAGTTTCCTGTGAACTGGAAAGGGGTCTCTGAGTGCAGTTTTGAGGATTGGATCCTCCTTTTTACTCCTTCCTTCTGGCTGATTCTGCCTTGCTGAGCCGGCACTCTTTTGTTGGGGGGGGCAACATAGCTGTGCCCATCTCTCTGTTACACACAAGCCTCTGTAGTCAGCCTTCACATCCGTTTTCTTGAGATTCTCCATCTTTCTCTCTTCTCCGGATCCTTCTGCGTCTCCCGCTGTGTCTGGAACACGTTAAGTGTATTCACCTTGGTCGCCCAACTCAGTAAGCATTGCCCCCTACCGGATTCCGTACACAAGATGTCCCCGATGTGTCGCTAACTTGTGCCACCCAGTATGGTTCTCTCCTATCAGGCGCGTCACTTTGTGGAATGGTTTAGGTAAGCATTTAGCGACGGTCTCTATCCCAAATAAGCGGGGCGCCGTTTTAAACGTCAACGAAACGAAAGCCTGTATTGGTTTTGTTTTTGTGTGGTTTTGTTTTGTTTAATTTTTGCTTGTGCGCTCTCCTCTCTTCCTCTCTCTCTCTCTCTCTCTCTTCTCCTCTCTCTCTCTCTCTCTCTCTCTCACATCACACACACACACCAACACACACACACACACTACACACACAGAGTACGACGCGCGCACGCATTCTTACCAATTACAAATACCTGAAGATGTGACTGACCAAACCGTTGCGAGCTGTGACCATTTGCATTACGCCCATCATTGTCTCTCACAACTTTAGACTGCATTCCCAATCCTTGTGTGTGGTGGGCCGTTCCGAATTCCTGTTTAACGATGAGTAATTTTTCTCCACTTCAAAACCAACAAAAAAAAAAAAAAAGTAGCATCTGGGTTTCGGTGGATTCCCCGTTAAGCGGAACTACTCGAGTTCCCGAGAGGCTAAGAGTTTGATTATTCAGTCGAACATTGAAAACCCAGTTGGCATTATCCTCCCGGCCCGACTTCATACTTTGTTATCTTCCCAGGTGATATCGGACTGAGGTGCATGCTACTGATACCACACACACACACACACACACCACACACACACCCACACCGCACACACACCCACATGAGTCTGTGATGAACGGATTAGTGGTCCCGACGAAAAAAAATAGTGTGGTGTGTGTGTGTGGTGGTGTGGGGGGGGGGTGGGGGGGGGGGGTCAACGAAGACGAAAGGGAAGGCACGCGTGAGGAACCAACAGGGGGGAGGTGCGGAAGGCCTGGGGGGGGGGGGGGGGGGGGGAGTGGGGGGGGGGCGGGAATGGAGGAGGAGGGAGGGAAGGGGTGCGGGAGGAGAGCGGAGGAAAGAGGTCGGGAAGGACTGCGAAAGGGAAGGGGGATGGTGGAGAACGGCACGGGAGCCGATGCTTCTTTCGCCCAGGCCGGCAACATGAAAGCTTGACCTAGTTCGCCCCTGAGAGGACAGGTGGTGAAAGTCTGAACGCCGCCGTTTTCATCCAAGAATAGGAAAACACAGATCTTTTTTTTTTTTTTTTTTTTTTTTAAATGAAAGAAGATAACGCGTGCCCCCACCCCCCCCCCCCCCCCCCACCCCCCCCCCCCCCCACCCCCCCCCCCCCCCCCCCCCCCCCCCCCCCCCCCCCCCCCCCCCCCCCCCCCCCTGTAGAAACTATTCAAAAGCGTCAAAAAGAAAAGAAAAAAAAACAGAACAAATCACGTCTGCGTGACACCGTATCTTTGGCTTTCTCATCAGCGGGTACTGCGCAGTGTACCAGATTTCCAAATTCGTTCTCGTAATAAATCAGCGCCCACCAATGACAGCAGTTGACAAGTGCCAGAAGCGAGACACGCCTTGCTTGGCACGTGCACAAAGGTTATTGCCGCCTGCGGGTGCAACATGCTAGAAATACTACCTAACTGTGGCCAAAAACACTACCTCTTAGTGCTCACGACGTACGCTGTAAACGCTACCTTCATGCGGTAAGAACCAAAACAAAATACACTACCCCTCGCTTCGAACAAACGGCGCCGCCGTTCCCCCAAACTTAGGGCAAATTAATTTGAGCCTCATACAGACATTCTTCCAGCCACCCCTCCCCCCTCTTCTCCCTCTTCGAATTCCGGCTCTTTTGTTGTTGCTGTTGTTGTTTTGGGTTTTTTTGTTTGATTGTTTTGTTTGTTGGGTTTGGTTTTTCGGGGAAGAAGGGGAGCTTAAGGGACTCTACTCCAAAATTCTCTCTCCGCAAACACATGGGTTACAACAATTTTCAGCCCCGACCGGCTCTACCCAGAGTTGAGTTTGCTGCGGACTCAGTTGGGAAGACTGGGGACACACAGTCGAGTTTCATCCACTTAATGGATGCGTTTCTGAGAGTGTTGCTCAAATTTCCTGACCAACACTGCAGGTGTCTGTATCTCTCGGGCCTGGTTGACGCCGGGATATATTATGAAAGGAAGCGTAGAGTACAGCCCTGTCATGTAGTCTCAGACCGAAATGGAAATCCGTAGCATCATCTTAATCATCCTCATTCTCATCGATCAGCATTAAAAAAAAAAAGTCTCAAATTCTGTGGCCCTTCATGCCCTGCTCTCATGGTGACCTCAATTTCGATGTCCTCTCCACGTCTGTGGCCTTGTCTTGGTTTTTGGTCCGTCGGGGTCACCGGTATCGGCGAGTCCATGGGGGCTGTCGTTGGACGGACGTGGTGGCGCCCTCCGGAGGGAGAGCTCACTCACGCCGGCTCCGCGACTAAGCAATTATTGTCGTCAGTAGGGGGCTTAGTAGGTGGTGTCCTGCGTAGGTTAGATCAGAACAGGCGCCACTGAACACCACCGAAGTGACTCGGCAGCAGTGCAGTGTCTTCCTCCGGTGGGTTGCCTCTTGACGACTTGACATTGACTGCTACCTGTGGATTGCCGGTGCCGGGGCTGTGGCGGGGCCGACCGGGCTGTGGCTGTGGACGGGTGTCGTGTCGGAATGAGCGGCGTGGGTGCACTGCTCTGAATTTTTTTTTTTCATCATTGTCTCTTTTATTTATAACTATTCTTGTATGTCTCGTTACATGATTCGTCGGAAACTGTTAACTTCATTCCGACTGGAAAGAAAAACAATTGGCATTCACCTGTTGGTCCATCGTATCGTTAACGTTTTTCGGGCTACAGAAGTCTCAAAAAATCAAATACCTGTGGTTCTGTCGCAAGCGAGAACCCAAAACCGGAATGTGTGAACGACAAAGGACCCACCGTTACTTGTGGGCATAAAACGTTCAACAGCGCACAAAGCTGACGTCAGATTAATTGCGAACTCGTTTAGAACTGAGTGGTTTGTCCCTTTTTTTTTTTCCTGTATCAAAAACGCTGTGAATGCGACAAACAGAACAAACAAGCTACAGCTTGAACTTCTGTTTTATGAATTTCTATTAGCTTCGTTGTTTTTTTTTTTTTTTTTTTTTTGTAGTCCCAGTTCTTATAGGACAGGGAGTACTTTACAATGGGAACGAAGAAACACTGTCTGTGTGTCTGTCTGTCCGTGATCAAAATGTGTTCCACTCGCTCCAGACAAAACTTCTGGGCCGATCTTTCTGAAAATTTGTAGGTATGTTCATTATGGTCACGGATGATGCCCGATGTTTTTTTGTTTGTTTGTTTGTTTGTTTAAACCAGAATAGCCGTTACTAACGGCCCAAACGGTTTTTCTTCTTTATGGAATATCTCTGAAAATACTTCGACGATTTCTTATCTCAGTGACGAAATACATTATGACGCTTGTTTGAGTGTGACGATTTTTTTTTTTTTATGACGCAAGTTTGATTGTGACGTTTTTTTTTTTTTGTTGTTGTTCTTGTTGTTGTTGGGTTTGTTCACACGCGTTTTCAAGATAGATCTAAACTGGGAGTACGTTTATATGCTTTGCATCTTGTTGCGCCTTTACATCGATTTTTTTTTTAATACAGAGAAAGACACGCCAGTTTACTTCAACTGACGTAAATCGGTGCAATTACACTTTTTGTACTCTTTTGTGACGGTGGTTTCCATTCCGTGAACGATAACCTGTCGGCCTCATATTTGCTGGCGCCTCTGTCATTGTGTACACGCGCTGGTGCCAAGTGGCGTATTCCTGTTGCTGGAGGCGACATAGAATCCCACTTTCTGTCATGTTGTTACATGTGTGTTGGTGCTGCTTACCTGGCTGTTACAAGTCGCTGTGACTGTTGATATACCGCCCATCTAGCTGTTTATGATCTACTTCGTTTTTTTCTCTAGAACCATCGCATTTCATTATTGTTTGTGTCCGCTTACTGACGTTACTGTTATGTCATTATTCCTTTATTATGATTTCATATCATTCTTGTTATTGTTCGGTACTGTTTCGGAAAAAAAGCGAACATTTTGCCGTGTTCTAAAACCCATTCTTCTGACTTCTTTTCTTTTCTTCTTTTTCTTCTTCTTCTTCTTCTTCTTTTATGCTCAGTGGCAAGCTAGATTGCACATTGATATGAAGTTACACGGGATAAACAGTCATCAAAGTTCAAACCTTGGAGCCACTTTAAACGTTCACATACGGCTTGTATTGTAATTCATTTTTCTCTGATTTTCAGAAACATGGGCCGTTTCGTGTATGTTTTTGTTGTTGTTGTTGTTTTTTGTTTTGTTTTTTAATTCTTAGGCTATATGCATCGTTTTGAACTGTGCATAGATATCAGGTTATACTACACACACACACACACACACACACACACACACCACACACACACAGAGAGAGAGAGAGAGAGAGACTCGCAATGGAACGCGTGCCATGCGAATTTATCTGAAAGGAGCTTAAAATAAAATTTAAAAAAAAAAAACAAAACAAAAAAAAAAACATTACGTTACATGTCAACAAAAGCAAAAGCGTAGGGTATATATATATCATCTTTTAGCTTCACGAACTAGATGCCGAAGTCCGTTTGAGATACATGTACGTTTACTATGACAGACGCCACGTTTAGGATCGGGTTCGACCGGTACTTCCGAAGCGTACGGGCGAAAACGCTCGTGTGTCAGCAGCTTAACTGCTGTACTTCCCTGCAGTTCTGATGTTCCTTTCCTCTCGCTTTCACACGCCCGCGGTGTTATTACGGCTGTTCTTGCCGCTGTTCTTGCCGTTGCCGCTGTTGTCGTTGCATAGCACCGCTGTGTGGGTGCAGCAGGGAAGAGGGCGGTGCCCCCGTGCTCGTTGTTGCATCGCTTCGTCATCAGAGAGAACAGCCGCCATCATGCACCAGCTGATACCACGGGCTGCGAATCTGGGGGGGGGGGGGGGGGGGGGGGGGGTCGTGTGTTCGAATCCGATCACTGATATGTTTGGTTCATGGTTACAAGTTTTCTTGCTTTTTTGGTCTTTTTTTTTTTTTTTTTTTTTGGTACACACACACACACACACACACACACACACACACACACACACACACGGTTCTTGAAAACAGACAATTATGACTCATGTAAACAGATTATTATGACTCATGGAAACAAACAATTGCGATTCATGAAAACATAATTATGACTCATGAAAACAAATAATTATGACTCACAGAAAAACAGATAATTACGATTCCTGAAAACAGATAATTATGACTCATGGAAAACAGATTCATACGATTCATGAAAACGGATAATTTTGACTCATAGAAACAGATAATTATGACTCATAGAAACAGATAATTACGATTCGTGAAAAACAGATAACTATGATTCACGAAAACAGATAATTATGATACATGAAAAACAGATAATTATGGCTCATAGACTCAGGTAATTACTTCTCCGGGCCCCCCTCCCCACTTTGGGTGCATCTTATCCTTGTCTGCCTTTTGGCCGACAGGGGGTTAAGCCCAGTGGCGGTGAGGAAAGACACACTGGCCGCAGGGAAAGTTCTGTTGACAGCAGGAAAAACTGTAATCCAGGACCCTCTTAAGAGGGCACGTAAGATCTTAAAGCGAAAGCTTGGCCGTATCTAGAGTTGTCCTGTCTCACCTGTCAGCGCGGAACAGCAACGAATGAGGCGCGGGGGTACATGGCAGTCGCTTGACGGTGGCGTTTTTTCGCCGGTGGGCGCTGCAGTGCAGTCATGAAATATGTGCTGGTACACTCATGGAGGTTCTGTCGTGTCAATCCGGTGGCCATTACACAATGGCATCTGCCTTGGAGCAGTTATGTCCCTTGACGTGTTAATGGAATGCCCTGTGCTTGCCTGCACCCTATGTGAACACAGCGCTGTCGTCCAAGGGTGGTGCAGGATTGCTTCCAGCTGGTTGGTTTGGTAATTAAAAGACCTTTGATGTTGTTGTTGTTTTTTTTTTTGTTTGTTTGTTTTTTTTTTCGTGGAATCAGATAGTTACAACTCATAGAAACAGTCACGAATCATGGAAACAGGTAGTTATATGACTCATAGAATCAGGTAATTATGACTCATGGAAACAGAGATAACTGTGACTCAAGGAAACGGATATCCATTACTAACGAAAATGGATAATTACGACTAATTAAAGCAGGTGAACATGACTAAGCGCGGGGGTACTGTTGTCAGTGACATCACTTCGCTCATGTAGGCTTTCAGCAGCGCTGAAACGGAAAACGATCAACGATCTCGCCCCCCCACCCCCCCCCCACCCCCCCCCCCCACCCCCCCTCCCCACCCCCCACCCCCATCCCCGTCCGGCAAAAAATGTCATTTTTGGCATGTTTTCCACTGTAACCCCACTTAGGGCAAGACCCTCCAAAGCTCCTTTGCGTCCTCCCCCTCCCCCCCCCCCCCCCCCCCCCCCCCCCCACACACACACCACCTACACCGCCACCTCCTCGCATATAACGGATCCGATCCTTTCTTTTTGTTGTTGTTGTTGTTGTTATTTTTTTCTTTCTTTCTTTCTTTCTTTCTTTCTTTTTCTGATGGCGACAAGGACTGGTTTCTACGTGGAAAACAATTTTGACATCCGCCGAGGAAGCTCTGTTTCCACCCACGTTTGCTGGTTTTGTCATTTTCTCTGTCTTCTCAGCAAGATCACGCAACATGTACCTCGCCGATGTGAACGAAACTGAAGGGGAATATAGAGTTTGTGGCCCGAGGACAAAGCAGTGAAATTTCAGTGCTGATCCGTCGTACGGCTCTGGATCAAAGGGCGGATCCATGAACCGTTTGATGCTGTCGGAGGTTTGCGCTCACCTGGGCGCCCTTCTAGTCATCACGACGATTTTTTTTTTGTTGTTGTTCGTTTTATTTCCTTTCTCCACTTCTTTCTTTCACGAGAATGATTATTACTGTGTAATATTTTGTTCGTTTTAATGGTAGTTACCGTTTTAATCGTAAACGACAATAATTTTACGATCTTTTAAAGCCAGTGAAAATCCGTAACAGTTAACCAGGAATTTCTGTGCTTCGGGATCACCTGACGACAGCTGTCGCTCGCAGCGAGATGCGTTCCATGGAATGTGGTGTTTGGTATCTAATCTCTACCTACCTTATGGCGGCGCAGCGAGCGTTGGCTTTGATTATGTCCCTTGGTTGATTGTTTCCTCAGGGTTGTGCAGGAGGTTGGGGGGGCGAACAAATTACTGGCGCTGACTTGGAAATAATATGGTTTTTTTTTATTTCATTGATTCATGGTGGGAGCCAAAGGCAATTGCACTCGTTCATTTCTCGTGTAATCTTCCAGGCCTCGATGAAGATCGTTCCTTTGGGAATATCATACTTCCAGCACAGTCGTCTATCGAAGTTTAACAGATGGTGGGTCTGTTCGTTGATCAGGTACTAACATTTGAGTGGGGTCGTCTGTGAGTCACGTTCCTTCTCTTCACCTCGTTTGATTAAAATCGGCACAATGTTTTTGTTATGTGACGTTTGTTTTGTTTTGTTTTTCGTTTTTCCGTCTCTTCTTCTTCTTTTTTTTTTTTTTAACCCGTTGAGTGCCTTTAAGCCGTCAGCTGACGCCGTAGTAAAAATGTACTTCCAGTGCCTATGGGCCGTCCACTGACGTCATGCATTTTTCTTGAATTTCATTCGTTACTATTCCTATCAAAGGACTGAAAAAGAGTGTGCGTAGTAAGCCTTATATGTCTACAGTATTAAAATGATATGCAAATGACCACACGTGAGGGGGGAAAGACCATTTTTCCTCATCACTGACTGGATGACCAGCCAGCGCTTTGTCTCGCTTGCAAAGATGGCGGCGCAACCTTCGACGAGCGTAGCGACCAAATCAACGTACTTACACAGCTGAGCGGGGGCTCTGCTAATCATTTTTGATAAAGATAATAATCTTTTATTCAGCGACTCACTCGAGCATGAAGGTGAGATGATGATAGGGATGGAATTGCCGGCCATATTCGTCAGTTATTGAGTCGTGCTGTGCGATCTCAAGAGTGTGTTCAGCTGACTGGTTACCAACGTCGAACGAGCTAGCCTAGTGTGTACTCTGCACTGCGTGCGAGTGGGCAGCGGCGTGTTAGTCAGCGCGAGAGGGGAGCGCGGCCTGCTCGCGGCATGACACGGGCAGCAGGAAAGGTAGGGGAAGAGGAGGAGTGAAAGAGATGGTTGAAGTCCAGCAAGGGGGCGTGGTGGGGGGAGGGGGGCGTGGTCGTGAACTGACCTGTCTGCATGAGGTGTGAGCGTGTGGATAGACTTCTAGACTGTTTTACTTTCATTTACAGGTGTAGTGTGACAATACAAACTTTATTTTCAACTTTTCTGCTTTGTGTTCTTTTTTGGATGTGAAGCTGTAGTGGTGAATACATATGTTTTTGATTGTGCAAAAAAAATCCTTCCAAATCTAAATGCCTAAATATTTTTTTATGATCAAAATTAAAACAAAAGAAGCCCAGATTCAAAATCTCCATTCAATTTCCTTCAAAAATCATATACATTTCATTTTTATATCTTTTGTAGTTTCTGAGCTAGAATTTTTTGTTAATTATTACCCCCAAATCGTTAGATTCCCTGGCACTGGGCCAGCCTTTGTTATGTACATTTTCAAGCACTGAACGGGTACTCGTGCAAATACATGGACGAACTCACATATCATGGTAAAAAAAAAAAAAAAAATCCTTGAGGTAGGTTGTAAAATGAAGTCTTGAGAGACAGACAGACAGACAAGCAGAGAGAGAGAGAGAGAGAGAGAAGAAAATCTGAGTAAGTTTAGTCAGTATGGCCTAAGCCCCTAATCGGAGGGGGGCAACATATATAGCAAAGAAATAAAAAAGGTTTTATATATATATATATATATATAATTCCATAATAATCTGACGGCTGTATGAATTTCCCACTTTCTGGCATTATGACGAGGAAACAAATCACAATTGTAAACATATTGTCAGGATATTGCTGAACGCTGTCTTCAAAGCTTCATAGATAACTGTCGCCAGTTTTAAAAGTGTGGCTTCGTTTCTGGATAAAAGTAGCAAACCGAATCGAAAGTTACAAGGATCGTTAAACTATTTTGGTTCGATTAGTTGAGAGACGGATAGACAGATAGACAACGGGGCTGGGGAAGGATACAGAGGGAGGGGTAGGGTGGGGACAAAGAGTGTGTAAACGTATCTCGTGTTATACGTGCATCTGATGTGCGCTTGCTTGTGTTTGGCAGGTAATCATTACTGTCATTCCTATCGGGCGTGCAAGGCATGCGGGCATGTGTGCGTGTTAGTTTTTTTTTTTTTTTTTTTTTTTTTTTGGGGGGGGGGGGGGGGGGGGGGCGACAGAGAAAATGCATACAGCTATTGCTGGCTTTTTCTTTCGGTTGTACGTGTCTGTACTGTTTGCAGAGCATGCACGCTAGGATGTGCGTTCGTGTAAGTGAGTGCACGGCAAAAATGGTGTCGCTGTAGCTGAATGAAAATTAATTCTCGTCATCGTCATCATCTGCATTCAGATATATCAAACACAAC
The DNA here is from genome assembly GCA_016801955.1 of Conus betulinus. Classification (NCBI taxonomy): domain Eukaryota; kingdom Metazoa; phylum Mollusca; class Gastropoda; order Neogastropoda; family Conidae; genus Conus; species Conus betulinus. Next base: position 15,394 of record JADBJO010004691.1, read on the forward strand.
AGGATTGCAACGCCTTATGATCCCCTAGTACCTAAAGTGGGACGGGCAATGCTAGATCGGTTACAGATTATCGGATGTGTTTGGAGATTGTTCTTTCACAGTGGGGAGCGAGAAGAACGGAGCGTGACTGACAGAGAAAGGGGAGCAGTTCCAGCATAATCAAAGAAACGCCCGTAACTTCCGTCGAAGCGCGTGTTCAGTTCCGTGGTTGTCTCCCTTCCGATAACCATCCGCCAAGAGTAGTTTCCCTGCGTCTACTTCAAGACCGATTCCTAGCGATTTGGGATATCACCGTTGTTACCTTGATGGCAACCGTATGAGACTCAAATGAGGGTGAAGTCTGAACTTCCTATGCAAAACAATGCGAGCAAGTACTGAGCACTGCGCGCGACAGTGTTATTTGAAAAACTAAACCTCGGTGTGGGATGATATCATGACTATCTGTGCATCCGTATGAGGTTGCTCAGAAAAAGTCGTCACTTTTTTGTTTTCGCACCTTCAGCTTTCCCAGTGCAGTGTGGTTATAGCTTTCTTGAAAAACACATCGGGCTCGCTCCACATAACAATGAACAATGGTTTGTTCTCGTTTAACTCTTTTGAGTCATAGAGAAATACAAAAACATGTAACAAAAATCGAGATGGCGGGTACGCAGAGGAAGAAGAAAGAAAGTGAAACCACGTAAAAGAATCAGAGTATATCAAATCCACATAAAAGCATGAAATCACACTATATAGGGTTGGCTAGATTAGAATGAAAGTAAGCGTCCATAGTTTTGTGAATATGTGTCCTTGATTCAAGTCAATGCAAAACAGAGGTAGTTTACACAATGAGGTTCATATACATACAAGAGAGAGAGAGAGAGAGAGAGAGAGAGAGAGAGAGAGATGGACTATTCAGCATGCCAAGGGACACAACCTTCCAGTCATCACGTGTCGATAGAAAGTAATATAAGAGACTTGCTTGCTCTTCTACCTTTATACGTTTAGGGTTCCAGGTTTGTCCTGCCGAATGACAGTGAATTCTCCTCCAACACGTCACTCTTTTCCTGAGTTTGTTTCCGTTCTGGTTCGCCCAGTCCACCCGGCCTACGTCGCTTTTCAGCATTCCCGGCCTATATTGCCTCTCCTCAGTGCCAGTCCTGTCAACTACAATCCCATCCCTACTACACCCCCCGCTTCACATTTGACGATGCCGCTTGTTGACGGCGTTGTTCAGAAATTTTGCGGGTTTTTTGTTCACCTTCCAAACTAGACGGACGGGGAGATGGGATGAACAGGATATGGCGCAGACTGCATGCACTGCATACATAATGCTCCTTACAGTTCCGTTGTTTTACAGGCAGGTCAGACAGGTACTTGTCTGTTCTTTTCCACCCCCACCCTCCACCCATACCTCATCGTTCCCCTCCACCCCCCTCTCCCCACCTCCCTCCCTCAGTCCCTCCCCCCCCTCCTCCCTGACTCCCTCCCCCCCCCCACCTCTCTCTCTCTCTCTCTCTCTGTCTCAAAATGTGTTGGCTGTAAGTTTACATTCCTGTCTCATGTTACTTTCTTTTTTTTCTTTTTTTTTTTTTTTCATTTTGTCTTTACCTTTAATAGCAAGTATGAAGTCTGTGCAGTCTTTATTCCTTCGATGCTAATTCTGTCTCCTATCGTCGTTGTCTTCGTCGTCGTCGTCGTCGTCGTCCTTTTCGTTGTAATCATCTTGTGGTCTTACTTTGAGTCAACTTGAGCAGGAGTTCGCTCGGTAGAACAGCAAAGACAGGCTGGAAGACTGCCTAAAATCCTTATCGTTGAGTAACAAAAAAAAAAATTAGTGAGTTTTGAATTCTTCTCTCTCTCTCTCTCTCTCTCTCTCTCTCTCTCTCTCTCTCTCTCTCTCTCTCTCTCTGGTGTGATTGCATGACCGCTTTGCTTGCTTGTTTGTTTTCGTACATTATTTCATTTTCACTGCATGTTCAGGGCAAGGACTGGATGTAAAAAAAAAAAAAGCGCGTCAGTGCTTATCTATTATCCTCGTAAATAAGAATTTTGCCTTGTCTTCTCTGTCCGTCTGTCTGTCTGTCTGTGGCTGGCAACCACCGAGCAAGATAACGAAAATGGGAGT
>JADBJO010004691.1:30000-37500 GCA_016801955.1 Conus betulinus
GCGGGGATGTGACAACTTTACCGCTTTGCGTACACTACCACACACACACACACAGAGGCCTGTGCCCACACACCCATACACACGCGCGCGCGCGCGAACACACACACACACACACACACACACACACACACACTCACTCACACATGTATACTCACCACACACACATACAATGATAATAATGGCACAGTCAATGTTCGGAAGGTACTCAAGGTCTCAGCAGCGCCAAGGGCTAGCCTAATGCGTAGGCCAGACATCTGCCAAGTCGCAGACATGAGACCCTCTTTTTAATTCTGTCATCTTAGTTAGGCCTATTAATTCATTTTAACTCATACGCAGTGCGGTCTCAAAACTTAGCTGACATGGTGTAACGTATATGGACTAGTCCGCACCCAGTGATATCTCCTTGATGATACTGAAACTGAAACACTGGATGTAGACTTCTATGGAAACAGAGATCTATAGTTGTGGAGATCAACGCACACTGAGATCTATCGATGTGATGATTTATCGACAGGGAGATCTATAGTATCGATGCGGAAATCTGTAATATTTATCGATAATGGAGAAGAACCCAGAGACGTGCTCATTCTGTTATCACGCTTTCAACGTATTCCCACATTGTAGTTGCATACATGCGTATAAGAAAAATACAGGCCGAGCATATATTTGGAGGCTGTAAAAGGCTGAGTTTTACTTCTCATAGCGAAATCTTCTAGGGACATGTTGTTCTTTCGCGGTAGTCTTGGAATCTGGAGGCTCACTGCGGCAACCTAAATCAGTCTACATTTCTGTGGCCTTAATAGGTCAAGGCCGCTACTTAACTGTGGACTGCAACCTAGGGCCTATTACTCAAACCGGAAACGTGGCAAGAACACCGATAATCGAAGAAAGAAAGCAAGCTTTTTGTTGGGCTTTCCTTGTTTGGTAAGACGTTTGTGTAAATAAACCTCACTTTATATCATGAAATGCTTTGCTGGGTATATGTAAAGATGAATTAAGTCTAAGCTAGACGTGGTATTCTTATTCTTATTATTTTTTAATGCTTTTACAAGATTGCGATGGAATCGACCGGAAAAGGGAAATCCAGTTGACACAACAAAAACAAAGCACGTTGCGTTCATTCCTTCGTAATGTGGTGATAGTTTTTAAACAGTATTGCAATATTCTGGACAGTTGCATACAGCTGCAGATCGATCACAGTTAATTTTTATAGGCTATTAAGAAGACTGTAATGGCTGCAATTTGGTTTTGTTGTGTTTTCGTTGTTATATTTTACAAGCCGAATTTGAAAATACACACAATACTTATATTTTGTAAAAATAAGACAAGAGAATTTCAACAAGTATAACTTCTTCAGACGTCACAAATAACAGACATAAAAAGTACACAAATAACAAATACAAAAGGTACACAAAGCGGCACTGCCCAGATGGCTGTGATAATGATGATGATGATGATGTGATGATGATGATGATGATGATGATGATGATGTGTGTGTGTGTGTGTGTGTGTGTGATGATCCCCATATGGTTTCATTTTGTGTATTAATTAAACTTTACTTTGCATTCTGCTTAGAGTGCACATTTTGGGTTTGGAAAACAGCTTGTTATCAAACCTTTTGTGTTTAACCTGTCTGGCAAACCTTTTGTGTTTAACCTGTCTGTTATTGTAGTCACATTTGTTTGTAGATGATACTGCCATACAAAGTATAGATCGATTGCCCCAGAGAAACGTGGACAAACGAGTCACAAGACAACACACAACGTGTTTCGACCTCTTAGGTCTTCCTCAGGTGAAACAAAGATGGACAAAATAATGAAAATGCACTTAGCTTTGATCGCTTCAGATTGCTTCTGAGTTCCTTGCGCTGAACTCAGAAGCAATCTGAAGCGATCAAAGCTAAGTGCATTTTCGTTGTTCTATCCGTCTTTGTTTCACCTGAGGAAGACCTAAGAGGTCAAAACGTGTTGTGTGTTGTCTTGTGACTCGTTTGTCCACGTTTCTCTGGGCGGTTCGCTGACATTTATTTAAGATTTGTTTAGATTTCCGCCTGCAGTCGTTTCACTTTGCAAACACAACCCATCTGTCTGCATGAAGATCAAATTGAACCCAACTCCTCTGTCTACAAGAGGACCCGTATCCGTTGCTTGTATGGGAGAAGAGAAGGGAGATTTGTCCTTCACACAAGACAGTAAACCACTCTGCCTGTCATTCATAACAAGAGAGTCCATAGGATCACGTTGACTGCAAACTTTAAGGGACATCTTTGTCTGAGCCAAGCAGAACTCTGCAGAAGTCATTCAGTGTATTGATGGAGAAAGTGACCCATTCTGCAAGATTTAAACAACACCTGGGCATGTTAAACTCAAAAATCAACCTAACGCCAGGTCTGAATAACACAGATCCAGAAGTAAACTTAACCACAATGATTTGGCCAGTGATGCCGACAACACAACAGATTTCCATTCCCCAGTGCAGAACAGAGTACCAACAGTTCCTGTTTTTTTGTTTTTTTTCTAGGACAGTATGGGAATGGAACCATTTATCATGGAACACCAAGGAAGCAGGGTTCAGCACCTTTTCATTGTCAGTGGCCTGACAGTGATCTTTTTTCCCCTCTTTCTTTGAATTTCTGTGACAAACTCATTGGCTGTGGTTGCCATACAGAAGAAGGCAAAAATAATGAAAGCAGTGTGGTTAATAAATGACAAACTGAATGGAGTCAAATGAAGTCAGTTTTTGGTTATACATTACACTTTGAAATTCAGTTAGATGTGTGATTTTCTCTGTTTATTTGTTAGTTTGTTTTGCTTTTATTCATTTGAATTTACTGTGCACTTTTTCAAATTGAAATAATAGTGGTGTTTGTAGATAACTTTTCAAAACGTTATGGTCAGCTAGATAAACTCGAGATGAAAATGAACTGCTGCACTGCTGGAAGTTAGAGGGAAAGTAAGATGATAAAGTCTTCTAGATCAGTTGTCAAGGTTTTTGAAACTTTGACAAATTTGCTCCTGGAGAATGGATATGTTGAGAATATCAAGAAGATGGCTGGGCGTGTAACAGTTGGAATCAGTAATGTGAGAGTAAGTGTCATTGATGGACTCCAGCATAGGGAAGATATGGGAGATGAAGAAAAAATTTTAAGACTCCATTGATCTGTGTCTAAATCAGTTTATGTGTTTGTATTAATAATCTTTATTGTTGCCACACAGAAATGGGACGCACAAAGATAAAGAACCAGGATGCTGGTGCCAGTGCCAGTGGCAGCAGCCTCAGTACCAGCCGAGCCAGCAGTCTCAGCCCCGCCCCGAATGTCTCAGGTAGCAGTGCTTCGACACCAGTCCAGACTGACCTGAAGATCAAAGAGCAGCTGAAAGAGCTGTTCACCCAGATCAGGGACATTCAGGTGAGCTACCAAGGGCCTGAATAGCACTGGAATGAATTATTTTTATGGCTCACCCTACTCCTTCACCCTCCCTTCCTGCCCACATTACACTCAGTGTTTTTAGCAGTGATAATTCTTAAGCACAAATGTGCGTCTGACGCAGAAACTTCACATCTGACGCACTGGAATTCAGGCCAGTGCGTCACAGAAGTGTACCAAAATTTACAGTGACGCACTGATTTTCTCTTGTACGCAATACAACTCTGAGCAGCACATCACGCAAAAGGGCTTTCATCCTACCCACCACGATCGAGATTAAAACGTAAATTTCCTCGACGATCTAGAAGGTTCTGAATCGATGAACAACTTCCCCTTGAGAACTTTTCTCTACTGAAAACCAACAAGAGTCGTCAAATTAGACTAGGCCTATCCAGTCTATGATTAGACCACAAGATCACGTGGGAAAAGCATAGAAAATGTTGGAATTTTGGCTTTTCGGAATCATAATCCAACAGTTCAGCTGTGGCTCGTGGGTGATATTCCAGCGAATGGAACAAAAGTTGAACGATTTGTGCAACGTAACCAGTTTGGATAATTGAAATGGCTCCGTTCTGGACGTATGAATGTTTTTCTCACAGAACAAGAAAGGCCAGTCTACAGTTTCATCATAGATTCCACCAGGCTTCTGATGATCATTGCCTGGCGATTGGAATTTGGTCATACAATACAATATTTCAACATTGAAGGAAATGGCTTGCGTAGTGGAAATTTTGTGATATTAATTGAAGAGGACATCCCACAAATCATGTTTCACTGTGAAAAATCTGGATAGTACAGGTGCTTGCATTTATTCATGTTAGTTGTTAACACTTTAAAAACATAGGAACACATTTAGCACAGACTGGAATCTTCTGTTAACTTTGTTATAAGCACCTCTTTTCTAATGCATTTCTGTCTCTTTCTCTATCCATTTATGTGTATGAGTCAGTGAGAGCATGTGTGTGTGTGTGTGTGTGTGTGTGTGTGTGTGTGTGTGTGTGTTTACTACATGTTCTGGCAGTTATCAATGGTAACCCCCTTAGCACCTGAGCATTTTGTGTTACCCCTTAAAAATTTGGAAGCGAGTTTTTTGTAGAGAGTCTGTCCCCTAATTTTTAGGAAATAATGATTACTGTTTAGATATGGTAAAAATGGTGGAAAGTACCATTTGAAGCTAAAAGACATGTAAAGAGAAATAATGAAAACGAGAAGAATAGTATTACACTATTTTCCAGAAGTCTTATGACATCCAGATCATGAACTTTGGGGGTACAAGGTTTTAACAAAGTTTCATCAGCTCTTTCAGACTCACAATACTGGAATTCAATTTTTGGCCACAAGCCAGCAGACTGGGGGCCACAAGCCAGCAGACTGTGAGTTACTGAATGGATGGAAGCAGTATGGCTTGGATTCTTTGCAGATGACTGCTCAAGACTATGAGATTTTGCTCGCCTTGAGATCTTCCACCTCATCTGAATTTGAAAGTGTTCATGATGGCAATGCAAGTGAAACTTTCGGCATGGGGGGGTGGAAAAACCCCTTTTCAATTCAATCGGCATCCCTGAAAATTCTTGCTGGAGGTATGATTATCCCCTAAATGTCTAGAAAAGGGTGTGAATACACTTGGCTGTGAGATGGATCTGAATTGCTGATCCCATGCTTCCAGCTTACCCTGAAGGAAAATAGTTTTCAGCCATTCGTTATTCCTACCTGCACGAAGTTCTGAGTCTGACGGATGGTGAAATAGCTCAGCTGATGAGAGCACTGGGGATGCCTTGTGAAGGTTGAGAGTTCCAGTCCTGTGCACCCAACATAGACGCCTTTGTTCCCACCTAGACATGTCATTCTGGGAGTGTGAGTCGGATTTAGTGTATTTTTGTAACGTTTATTTTCAGATTCCCTTCCATTGTTGTTTAATACTACATAGAGTATTCTGTTAAGCTGTACATTCTGATAAGCTACACTGTTTATCTGTTATGCCTTTCTTTTCTTTCTTTCTGTGTACGCAGGCTGATCCTCCTGTGGACACTGCCTGTATAGACAGGCAGTGGACTTTTGTGTGTATGATCTGTTATGTCTGATTTCCAAACTTTAAGTAACTATGATTTTTCTTAGATGCTGATCAAGATGTCTTACGTTGAGTGCCCTGATTATGGTTAAATCAGTTTGGGCTCTCCTTGCATTGATCAAGTTTTTCACATGACCTACAATCTTCTTCAGTGTCTGTGTCAACTCACACAGCCCAAAGTATCCAGGGCACTACTCCAGCTCGCACACCACAGCATCTTCAGTTCAGAGAGTTGACTCTAAGTATCTGCTCTGGCAGGTTCATAACAGCAAATTGCAAGTTTTATAATGTACAGGCAGTGGGATTTATGTGCCTTGTTTATGTATAAATGGAAAAGATTGGGGGGGTTTTAGCATTCCGAAGGATTGGTTTTTTTTAAGCATTCCAAAGGATACATTCTATATTTGACAACTCCCTGAAATTAAAAGAAAATTATGGTGATTGTTTTGTTTAATTTTCAGTTCAATACCATTTGTTTTTGTGGTTTAGGAAGAGCGATCCAGGGGGGAGCACAATCTGACCAACATTGCCAAGACCCACGAGCGAATGCAGCAGGAGTCGAGAAGTAAGGTTCAGTGGGCCTCAGGTAATGTGCCACCAAGTTGTGTAGGCATAGCTTGGAAAGCGAAGAAAACAGCCATGTTTTTTCCCCCCGCTATCCTGTATCTCAGTGGCATTAGGCTCGCAGTGCTTGTAGGGCTCCCCTGTACGCGGCTTCAACGAGAATCGTCAAGAGTCCCTGTGCCAACAGTCCATAACAAGCTGTCATAAGGCAATTCGCCAGAATAAATACTGCACAGTCATTTTGGTGTCCAGTGGTGCGGTTCAGATGTACACAAAACACCACCTATAAGAATTGATTATTAGTGTAGCCATGAGTTATACGAGTATTGCCAGTCCTGACAGGATTCAGTATTTTTTTGCTTTTTGTTTTGTTTTTGTTTTGTTTTTTTGCTGCATATGCTTGTCTGATCCTATAAAACTGGAAAGACGCAGAGGAAAAAAAAAAAAGTTGGTTCAGAAGTCCATGGAAAGCACAACCTCAAGTGACTTTGTCAGTCAAAATCTGAACAAAGTCAGTTGACCAGTTATGGCAGGGCATTTGAGTTTTGTTCAGTTTCTGACTCCTGCTTTGTCGCCCTTCACAGGAAGGCTAGGAGGTACAAATGCTCTAAAATATCATGAGGACTGTCTGAAATTGGGCGAGGGTTCCTGGGACTCCCCAAGCGAACCGACTGCAGAAAGGCCTGCTGCATGAGGGCTGTCACCATGTCCATCAACAACAGTCAATCTGCCTGGACACAAAATGACCACAGATAAGGATGTACAGGGGAAATGGAAACCAAGGTCACAAGGAGTGCAGGGATGAACTGTGATCAGTCTGCATTTTGCAAAGAGTTCATGTTTTGGAAAGGAACTGGCAATGGACAATTTTACCAGCAAAGTACTGCAGGTCATTTTGAATGTTGAGTTAACATTGAAGAAGATATATGCATTTTTTTTCTTTCTTTTCTTTCTTTTTCTGCGTACGCAGGCTGATACTCCTGTGGACACTGGCTGTATAGACAGGCAGTGAAGTTTTGTGTGTTTGACCGTTTTTTTTATCCCACCATTAGAAGATATATGTATGATAGGTATTTCTGTGTAAAGGAAACAAAACTGTTCCATTTTCAGAAAAATTTTCTGTTTTGCGGGAAGAGTTGTGGCAGTGAATGATAATCAAAGTCATCACTTTATTTGTTTGAGTAGTCCTTGAAAGCAATAAAGTAACTGAATTAATATTGAAAATCACACACACATTCACACACACACACACACACACACACACACACACACACACACACACACACACACACACACACACACACACATATACACACACACACACACACACATTCACACACACACACACACACACACACACACACACACACACACACACACACACACACATTCACACACACACACACACACACACACACACACACACACACACACACACACA
>JADBJO010004691.1:40000-85000 GCA_016801955.1 Conus betulinus
ACGCATGAATACCTTTGAAATAAAACTGATTTGCCCTTTGCATTACACATGAATAGAAAAGAATTTTCAGCGCATTCAAGTGTGATATTGATTTTGATGCTTTTTTTTTTTTTTTTACGCTTTTTGTTTTATGTTCTGATAGATACAGTTTTAGTTTGTATTCAAAGAATGACATCCACTAAAAGAAAGATGCTTAGTAGCTTTTTAGTATTGCTTTACTAATATATACAACGTTCTTTGGCCTATGCTGAACTTGCATTTTAGAGAGTGGATGGGCTTGTTTTGCTGTCTGCCATAACTTGCTTCAGGCTAATGTTTATACCCTTTTTTTTTTATTACCTTTGAAAAGTGGAAAATGAATTGGTTTTCTTTTCTGCTGCTCTTTTTGTCATATTTACTCACACTTAGACATGCAGGCTTAGGTATACCAGCATGCTTTTTTTTTTTTCAGGTCATGCTACTGTTGCTTTTTTTTTTTTTTTTCATTTTTCTTTTAAAACATGATTTTCTGTTACATCTTTTTCTTTCTCAGCTTTTTTTTTTCTAATGCACCTGATTGACAGCTTTTTTTTTTGAGTGGACAGCTTGCAGCAGTTGGTTTCTGAGGAGGAACAAATACAAAGAAACTGAAAATTGTGGGAGAGATGAGTTAGTTGAGGGCAGGGGAAGGAGCAGAGGGAGAGGAGGGTGGCGAAGGAATTAGTGGCCCCTTTTACTACCCTGCAGAATGGTGGCTGTGAGTGTGACACATGACCTTTACCATGAATATGGTAATCGAAGAAATCACTTGGAGCTGAAATCAGAATGGGGATATCCACTCACTTTTTTTTTTTTTTTTTTTTTTTTTTTTTTTTTTTTTGAATCGTTAAAAGATGATCACGATATCCAGTTTTAGTTTCACAGGGGAAAGTTACATCTGCTTTACAGCTGCCGAGGGTTGAGTCACTTCTGGGAATGTCTGTGGAGAGGATTGACAGTGGGAAACCTGATTATAGTATGATTCAGGGGAAGCAAGCTGTGACAGGAGGAAGGGATTCCGTCTGCGGCACCCTGGTGCTGTTTGGTCTGGCAGCACTGTAGTGTGTCTTCATTTCATTTCTCTCTTGGCCCCCCCCCCCCCCCCCCCCCCCCTTTTTTTTTTTTCCTCCCTTTCAGAAACTACCGATTGTGAGACATTTAGTATGCTAGCTGCTGCAGGGAGACCTTCTTTGACGCTTGAACTTTGCCCTGAGTCGGTGATTTCGCTGTTGTTAAACTGCTCGCGGAGAATTTCACAGAGTCTGCTTACCTCTCTTTTGATGTTTTAGCACCACATCTCTCTGCCTTCTCTGAGAGGTTTTGCCACTTTTGTATTGATTTCATTGCACCTGTTATGCACAAATGTACAACACGGGGAGCTTGGGTAATTACACAAAGTGCAGTCAGAGCTGCCCAGTGCTATGCAGAGGGCATAGCATGCTATGATTGCATTGACAGTCCTATGCTGCTATGTTTTGTGATGTGTTAAGCCAAGGAAAAAAAACCCAAGAATTGGGAAAATAATCAAAGCTTTTTGGATTAACTTGGCAGCTGAGTCTGCTTACCTCTCTTTTGATTTTTTAGCACCACATCTCTCTGCCTTCTCTGAGAGGTTTTGCCACTTTTGTATTGATTTCATTGCACCTGTTATGCACAAATGTACAACACAGGGAGCCTGGATAATTACACAAAGTGCAGTCAGATCTGCCCAGTGCTATGCAGAGGGCATAGCATGCTATGATTGCAGTGACAGTCCTATGCTGCTATGTTTTGTGATGTGTTAAGCCCAAAAAAACCCCAAGAATTGAGAAAATAATCAAAGCTTTTTGGATTAACTTGGCAGCTGGCAGCTCCAACGAAGCCAGGACAATGTAGATTTTTAGACTGTAGATGTACTTTATAATCAGTAAGTCTGAGTTCAGAAGAGAAGAGCGAGAAAACGTAGAAGAAAAATTGCCAAAAATGACTGCAGTTTTTTCTTGCCTTCCGATGGGCCATTTGTATCTTTTAGTTGACCGAGTCAAAACCCTGCAATAGCTAACAAGACTTTTGTCTTTTTAGTCCACACCATGTCATGTGCAAAGGGAAGTGGGACTCAAAAGTGACATGGAGTCTTGACTCGTCAGATATTGAGGACGCCACAGAGACAGTTTCAATGAAGACGCTAGCAGGAAAAAAAAAATCCCCACCACAGGCTTTTAAGAGATTGCATACTGATATTTTGTATACAAGTGCTGCGCGTACATTTGGAAGGCTTAACACTATACCGCACAAATGTCAGAATGCTGCACTTTGTGCTTTTTAGGCCTTGGCAGCTGTGAGAACACTTAGTGTCATGAAAAGCTTGTGGCAAATTGGTATTCTTATTCCTAGAAAGGAGGTGTTTGGTGGTCAGCACTGGCAACGTGATGACCTCCTCCAGGGAGTTGATGTTTTTCACCCGCTTCGGTTGGTTCATTGGTTGCTTGCTACTGTTGGTTGGTTGGTTGGTTGGTTGGTCTGAAGGTGAACAAGACCATGCAAAATCTGTTGAACCATTTAACAGCGGAACTTGGTCAAACTTTTTTTTGTGTTTGTTTGTAGATCTCACTGTGACATACTTTGTGATGATAGACCTCATTGTGAAACATGTTGTCATTTTGTTTACTGATGAACCAAAAAGTAGCTACTGAAGCTTTGTAACGCCATCTCAGCAACTTGGAGAACAGAATCTGCATAATGATGTGAAATTTTCGCTATTACTACCCTCTGACTGTCTGATGTCTTTATGCTTTTGACTGTCTTGCATGCTCTCTCTCACCATGTCTCTCTCTCTCTCTCTCTCTCTCTCTCTCTCTCCTCTCTCTCTCTCTCTCTCTCTCTCTCTCTCAAAAAGATTGTTGCTCTTAGCAGTCTTTTTGCTTTAGGAAGGCTTTTTAGGAGGAAGAGGAGGAGGGGTGGTGGTGGTGGTGGAATGGCTTGGTATAAGAAATAGTGATCATCCTGACACAGGAAAAGAGCACCTGGTAACAAACCTACTTTTTTTTTTTTTTCACTCCAGATGTGATTCTTTCCCTTTACTGTCAGAGTGCTCATTGTCCTTTTGTTACATGTGGCCCTCATTTCAAGGCCTAGGAGGAATACTTAAAAAAAAAAAAACGGACTTTTTTGTTCTTTAAAAGCCCTGGGAATAAGTTGTTGCCAGATCCTATGTAGTTGTGTGTATGCAGATATACAAAAATGTGTAAGGTATGATTAGAAAAAAAAAAAGAGGTGAGGACAGCACTGCATAAACGTAGTTAAGATAAGATAAGATAATGTTGCTTATAGCCCAGCGACCGATAAACGTAGTTGTTGTTTCTATGCAGATATAAAAAAAAATATATGTGGAATATAATTAAAAAAGAAAAAAAATTAAGAGGTTGAGGATTGCATATATACGTAGTTGTGTTTGTAAGCGGATATACAAAAATGTGTAGAATATAATGATTAAAAGAATGTTGTAAAATGAGGTTGAAGACAGGCTGCACATACATAGTTGTTGTTTCTATGTGACTATACAACAATGTGTAGAATATAGTAATTAATAGAATTTTTAAAAGAGTATATTTTTTTTTCCTAAATAAAAAAAAAAGGTTGAGGACAGGATTGCATAATTATACATAGTTGTTGTTTCTATGCAGATATACAAAAATGTGCAGAATGTAATAATGGAGAAAAAAAAGAGGTTGAGAAAAGAGGCTGATCAATGCAAGGCATGCAGACCCTGTTCTGTGGACATGTTGTCAAGAGTCCATTTAGGATTTTATTTCATTCACAGTAACAATCCCGAAAGACTCGATTTCATCGGCATAAATGAGGTTGGGGGTTAATGTTGCAGCTTGCAAGCTGCTCTGAGTCTGAGGGTATCATCTCCCTCCTGTAGCTGACATCTGTGATCTCGTTTTTGAAAAAAAAAAAAAAAAATGGAGATTTGGGAAAGTTAGAAACAAGAAAGTGCTTGGCTGATATGATGATTGAAGAACGGTTTGAACTCGGCTGAAGTAGGCATTTTATTAACTGTGTGTGTGGCAAACTACTAGGGTGGTACCCTCCAGGGATCATCCAAAACAGCCGAAAGTCTTGAACAGTATGGTACAAATGTATCAGCTGGGGATGAGAACATTACGTATGTGACTGTTTTTAATTCCCCCCTGCTACGTGGGCAGCCACACTCTGACTTAGGGAGATTTTGGAGACTGATGATGTTATGCTAAGAGCTTGTCACAACTGAAGACAATCCCCGCATGACTATGCAGAGCATAACAACATTTTGATGTAGCCTTGGTGTTCTAGCCCTATGTCGATAGGCCTGACAGAGCCTTAAGCCAAGGCAGTGTGTGGCTTGTAATGTTTGCCATTTTCATTGCAAAAATATCACTTCAGCTGGTAGAAAGAAAAGCAAGCAGGGAGGAAGATTAAGTTTAAAGTGTGTGTGTGTGTGTGTGTGTGTGCGCATGTTCATACAGGTACATTTCCCATATCTAAATGAAAGATGTATTATTTTTATCCTGTAATTATCTGGTATGATGATGAAACTTGGTTTCCAATTTCTCCTCTTTTTTTTTTCTTCAACATACAAGCACCGATGTTTTGAATGTGTCTTGGTTTTAACGTAGGTAAAATGAGTGTATGTTTAGTTTTATTTCTGTGTGTGTGTTTTGTGTCCCCCTTGGGGACCCTGGGGACTTTTTCAGTATAAATGGTGTCCACACCTTCTGTAAATTCTGTACCACTAATTGCCTTTTTTCTGTTATTTGGATTGACTCTTCCTTCTTTTTGTACTCCCAGTTTCTAAAGAACAGGAAGTACTTTACAATGGGAACGAAGAAATGCTGTCTGTGTGTCTGTCTGTCTGTCTGTCTGTCCATGGTCAAAATGTGTTCCACTCGCTCCAGACAAAACTTCTGGGCCAGTCTGTCTGAAAATTTGTAGGTATGTTCATTATGGGTCACTATGATGCCCGATGTTTTATTTTACCAGAATAGCCATTACTAACAGCTGTAATGGCTCGAAACAGTTTTTCTTCATTGCGGAATATCTTAGCAGGTATTTTGGAGGGCATGGCATTCAGTAACGATGACACGTTAGAAAATTACGTTTTGAGTGAGGTCAAATATAGTTTGACCGCTTATAGTAAACATTGCTCTCGACATGCATATGTGTATTCAAGATAACTGGCAGTACGTTTATATGCTTTGTATCTTCTTTTTTTTTTTTTTTTTTCAGTCTTTTTGCTCTGCGGGCACCATGGTCCATTCACTTGCCTTTGTTTGAAAAAGTCTGTGCTTTTTTTTTTTTTTTTCCCTAAATTAAAGCATATATGAACACACAAATCATACAAGACTTACAGAAATGCTACTAGAAACTCTACTTTGCAAAGTAAGAAACTTTTCATATGCTAGAAGCTGGGAATCATAAAAATCAGAGGGGAGGGAAAGGCAAATGGGACCATCAGTTCAGTTCTCTCTCCCCACACCCTCTCTCTCTCTCTCTCTCTCTCTCTCTCTCTCTCTCTCTCTCTCTCTCTCTCTCTCTGAGCAGACCTGCCAATTCTGGTTTCAGTTTTGGAGTGCTTTGCAACTCTCAGCATCTCTTGCTATTCTCACAAAGAAAATGCTGCTTAAAAAAAAAAAAAAAAAAACAGCATTTAAAAAAAGGGAAGGAAGATGAAACTACTCTCAACATGGGTCATTGATTGAGTCATGTGAAACATGCAAACCAACCACATCATCATCATCTAAAACAGACAGATGATTAAAAGATTGACAGCTGATGCAGTTCATGTTCATTTCAGCATGCTGCATTATCATTTGTGGGTATTTTCTGTTTGGGTATTTTTTTCTCCCTGTGGCCATTTATTCTTAATTAATACAGATGATAGGATGTCTTCCTGGATTTTTATTTTCCACGGTAATAATTGCTGTTACTACCCTCAGATAGTTCTGTTACTATCAGAAAATGGCAACATCTTCAAGACAGTAGCGAGGTTGGCGCTTACGGATGTGTGTGTGTGTGTGTGTATGTGTGTGTATGCATGACATGAAGTGAATATATTGTCCTTTCTGTCAGTAGTCAAATTAAGTGGTAAGTGCCAGGAGATGCCATTTAGAGCTAGTTAATTTCAGGGGATGTTGTCCCCTGACCTCTACAGGGGTACTGTCCCTTGACCCCACCAGGGGGAACCTATGCACCCCCCACCCACCCCTCCTCTACCATGCCCCTTGGCCTCAGTAAGACCCAGAGACTTTTTTGCACTTTCAGCCTGACTGGTAGATATTGAGTATGATGGGGGGTATACTTGAGGTGGGGAAATGCGTCTTGATGCTGCACATTTGCTCATTATTGTCATTGCAGAATCAGAAGTTGAGTTTGTGTGGTGGTCTTAAAGAAGAAACAGTTCTGTGCTGGCTGCACACCGGCCATTCGTATTTTACCCATTCATACCTTTTAAAGAGTGAAGAAGCTCTGTGGTGCATTCCATGTCATGTGCCACTCACAATGAAACATATTCTTTTAGAGTGTTGGGACTTGCACGATGTGAGACACAAACATTTTACAGCAGATTCCTTGAAAACCTTGTTCAGAGATGTTGCGCCTGACATGATCTTTTGAGTTCTTGAAAGAGATTAACGTTTTTCATCGGATCTGAGATTTACAGTGGAAAGATTTTTAACAAACTTTTGGATGGGTTTTTCGATGTATTTTAAAGAATTGTGTGAATGACTGACTTGTGAGTTGATTTTAACGTGGTGACAGCCCTGATGTGGCCCTTAGCGGTCGGCTGGGCTATAAGCAACATTCTCTTATCTTGTGTATTATTGCACTAGTGCTCATTTCAAGCTGATGTTGACAACACATTTGTGGCAACTGTGGTTCACCAGTGATGCTTCAACAATACTTTGCTTACCAGAGCTTAAAAAATTTGGCATCTTCTTTGAGGGCCAAATGTTAAATTGTAAAATCTTTTTGAGTCCCTGCAAACCATATTGTCAAAAGTTCACTTTTACACCATAAGATATTTATATGCAATCGGATTTAAAACAACATCTGATGTTTGTAGAAAATATGGAGTGCCACTGTCTGCAAAGGTTTGGGGTGCCCAAAATGATGTGGGGGCACATGTGGCTTTGAGCTTCCACTAAACTGAGATCATGCTTAAATTAAGGAGCAAGGGCTCACCATGATGACAGTTTGAGTTGTTTGAGTTTCACATACTCTTTATTTCTTATACTTTGCATATGAGAATGAAAGTAATGTAAATGCTGGGTGCTTTTGTGAAGCACATTGGTCGCAGGGGAAAAGTTTCAGTTTTTGGATGGTCACAGTTTGGCCGATTTTACTCATGTAACAGGACACACAAAGGGAAAGAACTCAGTAGGACCACAGATGCACAAAAACACACACACTCTCAAGATGTATATACAAATATAATTAAATATATACATATCAAAGGAAAGTGGTTGTAAAATTTTCTCTTGTTTCTGACATTGTTAATGGCTGTTGTCGGTCACTGACGTAAGGTGTCGAAGCCTAAGCATAGCACAGAAATGAATGGTCACTCAACTGTAGCAGACTTGAGTCACAAATTTTCAAAAATATACGCACATGTTCAGAAGCACCTTCTGTTCAGCTATCGGTCAAGTGGACCTTTTCTTCCCTTATCTGGCATTTAACATTGTAGTAGTTTTTACCTATCCATAACTACATTTTCCTGGAAAAATTCTGATTTATCAAAAAATTTTCCTCATTTGCATTTCACCGAAGTTGCGGTGATTGTCATCTTTGAGAATATGAGGAGTGGGAGGATGGCGTTCAAAGTGAGCAGTGTGGTTGTATGTTGCAATGCCTGTTGACTGCCTTCTTCTTTTCGAAGGATGTTGCGCAGAGCCCTGGACAAGATCACAGAGATCAAGTCGCTGAGGGAGAGCAAGAAACAAGGTAAGATCCAGGTGGTTCAGTGGAGCAGTCGTCGATGCAGCCTGTCTACCTGAAGGATTATGTTTGGTCACAAAGAAATACATACACCTTGTAACGAGGAAGGCATGTTTGTTGTAAATCGCTGTGTGCTTAGGGGTATGTGTTACAACCGGTGGCTTCTTGTACTTCAGGTTTGTTTCATTGTTACTGCAATATTCTGTCGATACCGTTTTGTTCAACTTTTTTTCGTGACGTGCTGTGCGATAATTATGGCAGCTCGGTCGACCTGTCCACGACGAGCCGTTCCATGGTTACAGCAATGCTGTCTGGACAAGCTGTTCTGTCACAGCAATTGGGAAAAAAATCCCCTGTTCTTTTGTCTATGATTTAAGGGATGCAGCTGCACTTAATATTTAGAACAGGGTTCTAGCCTTCAGAAAAAAATAAGTTTGCATGCACTAGCAATGACCTTTGTGACCCCAGAGTAGTCGAGACAGAGAGATACTAACCAAACAAAAGTAAACAAGGTTGTGTTCTCCTACGTTTTAGTTGTGTTTGTTCCTTAACTGTAGCATTGCTATTTTTACCTAAAATATATTTAAGTGTATGCTCATTGCAAAGTTTACATTTTACCCTTTCCGTTGATATGTATCAAAAAGGTTGTTAACGTTTATGTTAGGGGATGTAAAAATAAAATTAAGAAATGCAAAAATCGTGCATCTGCAATGGTTCTAAGCACATGTGGAGCACATGGCAGCAGCGAAGTGATGTTGCTTTGTTGCACCCATCACGAAAGAATTGACCATGTACAGTTGAACAGAAAATTTTTGTTTGTAGACCTGTTTACCTGATACAAGTGTATGTTAATTGAATTTCCTTGAATTTTTTTTTTTTTTACAAATTTAACATTTCTTTCACAAATACTGACAAGTGTATGCTGAGGGGTGGAAGATTTTTAGTAGAAGGGTTGAACTTGTTGAGGGAGAGATTGGAAAAGAGGGGTGGGGGGCCAACAGGGAGGAGGTGGATTACATCGATGCTGAACATGGCAGAGATTAAGTGCATGGCAGAGCCGACGCTCTAGTTTCATACTATTTGGAATCTTGCAATCAAAACACACTGGAGATGTGGATGAAATTTGTGTGTGTCTGTGTGTGGAAGGACAAGTAAAGGCACATGCCCAGAGTTCTTAAGCCTTTTGGTTGAGGTCATGAACATTCAGTTGTACATGCAGATGTACAGGGATGCCTACATATATATATTTTTTTAAATATTCAAAGTGCGGTGCTGTGTTGATATAGGATCTTTTTTCAAAAACGCACACACACACACAGACACATAGAAGATGCGGGTTGATCTTGATGATGTTGGTGTGGTAGATTCCAAGCAGCCCAAGCCCATTATGAGACGGGGAGCAGAACGCCACCACCCTTCCACTGTGGGTCGCAAGCCAGGAGAAAAGTCAGTAAACCTTGGGGGGGGGGGGGGGGGGGGGGGGGGGTTTTGTTGCTTTTGTTGTTGTGGTTTTGGGTTGTTTGTTTTTTACAAGTGGGGGTGGGGGGGGGGGGGAGGGGGGGGGGGGGGGGGGGGGGGGGGGGGGGGGGGGGGGGGGTGGAGATGTAGGGGGGGGGGGTGGGGGGGGGTGGGGGGGGGGGGGGGGGGGGGGGGGGGGGGGGTGGGGGGGTTAAGAGGGGGGGGGGGGGGGGGGGGGGGGGGGGGGGGGGGGGGGGGGGGGGGGGGGGGGGGGGGGTGGGGGGGTGGGGGGGGTGGTGGGGGGGGGGGGGGGGGGGGGGATGGGGGTAGGAGATAGTGTGCATGTGCTGCAACACAAAGCCTGTACATGGTGTGCATGTGCTGCAAACACAAAGCCTGTGCATGGTGTGCATGTGCTGCAGCTCAAAGCCTTTACATGGTGTGCATGTGCTGCAACACAAGCCTTTATATAGTGTGCATGTGCTGCAGCACAAAGCCTTGACATAGTGTGCATGTGCTGCAACACAGTACCCTTACTTAGTGTGCATGTGCTGCAACACAAAGCCCTTACATAATGTACATGTGGAGCACACAAAGCCCTTACATAATGTGCATGTGCTGCAACACACAGCCTGTCAATCCTACAGCTGGGAATTAAAAAATTATGCATATGAGCCTGATCACGGATGAATCTTGGATCATAGTAGGCACCTATTTCAAATAGCTGAGAGTGCCTGTTCTGACCCACACGTTACAAACGCTGTAATTATTTATCCCAGAATGACAAGCTGTGTTAGCCACAAAATAGTTTTCTTGTGTGTGGGGGTGTTGCTATGATCGTCATCATCACCATCATCACTTTCATACTCTTAGTCTGTTTTCAGACCCCTCTTCAGTGCCAAGCTGTTGCTGGTACATCATCATCACCATCATCATCATCATCATCTCCTTTATGTTCTGTCTTCAGCAGGTCCTCTCCTCTGTGTGGAGGTGTAATTATTGTTGTTATCGCTTTCATCAGACGCCCTCCTTCCTGTGGATCCATCATGGTTGCCATCAGGATCATCACCTGTTTCATATTCTAACTTAAGATCACTCCTCTGTGAAGAGTTGTTGTTACTGTCATCATCATCATCATTTCTAATACATGATCTGTCTTCAGCCCCCCTCCTGTGTATGGAGTTGTGTTCTTGCTGTCAGCGTTTCATATTCTGTCTTCAGATCCCGACCCCTATGTGGAGCTGTTGTTTTTGTCGTCATCATCATCATCATCATCATCATCTGTGTCATATTCTGTGTGGAGCTGCAGCTATTGCTATTATGATCATCATCGTCATCCATGTCATATTCTTGTCTTCAGACCCTGACCTCTGTGTGGAGCTGTTATTGTCATTACCATCATTATCAACACATCTGCTTTGTATTCTGTCTTCACTCCCCGTCCTCTATGTGGAGCTGTTGTTATTGTCATTACCATCATCAACACATATGTTTCATATTCTGTCTTCAGACCATGACCTCTGTGTGAAGCTGCTGTTTCTTGTCATCACCATCATCATATCATTGTCGTCGTCATCATCATTTGTTTAATATTCTGTCTTGAGACCCCATCCTCTTCGTGAAGCTGCTGTTACTGTCATCATCATCATCATAACCACCCATCATCATCATCATCATCATCACCATCACCATCATCATCATCACCATCACCATCACCATCATCATCATCACCACCATCATCTGTGACGTTGTGTCCTCAGACCCCCTCCACTGTGTGGAGCTGTCCCGGCGGACAGCAGTTTTTGTGTGCAACAAGAACGACAAGATTGCGGCGCGGGTGAAGAGCGCCGAGGGCGAGGAGAACTGGATCCTGGCCAGCGTGGTGTCCTTCAACCCCCAGACCAACAGATACGAGGTGGACGACATCGACGCTGAAGAAGGCAAAGAGTAAGCTTGCTCCGTAGTGTTAGGCTGATAGAGAAGATTGGGGGGTGGGGGGGAGGCAGGGGGAGTGTGAATGAGGTTATGTATCCCCCTTCACCTCCCTGTCCTCACCCTCTGCACCTCATCCCTCCATCCCATCATCTCCCACCCTACCCTGAACCCCTCCACCCCCACCCTTCATCACTCTTCCACCCCTCATTGTTATCCGTCGCTGTATGCATCAGGGGTGTTGAATGCCAACATGCTAGTTTTTTCTGTATATTACAAATATGGAGGGATATCAAACAAAAGGAGGAACTGGATTTTTAAGACAAAACAACAGAATTTAACATCAGAAACAAAAATAAACTAGTAAATAATTTTTTTTTCCATTTTCGTTTCTTTCTTTGGCGCTCATGTTTGGTTATGCTGATGTAGGTTTTTTTTTTTTTTATTTTTTTTTTTAGGTTTTGCTATGAATTATGCTTGATTGTATGATGAATGTTATTTCATGTTTTATCATTGCTATCCAGTGATAAAGTACTGTGACCATTTTTTTTTTGCAATAAACACTCGTCAAGTATAGTAAGCACTGCATTGGAGATCATGTGATAATTTCACTGCCTGTTTGAAGGTTTGAGGTGCCTCTTCTTCAGGTGTGTTGATTTTTACATCCAGTTTCAGTTTTCTGAGAGAATTCTTTTGAAGGTTTCCTAACCAGCACTGTCATTTTACAGCGTGTTTCAGTTTTCTGTGAAGGATTGTTTCAAAGTTTGCCTCATCAGCTGTGGCATTTTCGCGGTCGCATTCATCTTGTTTGAAGAATGGTTGTGAAGGTCTCTATCAGCTGTGTCACTTTCAGTCACATTTAGTTTTCCCGAAGAATGGCTGTGAATGTCTTTATCAGCTGTGTCATTTTCACAGTGACATTCCGTTTTCCTGAAGAATGGCTGTGAATGTCTGTATCAGCTGTGTCATTTTCACAGTGACATTCCGTTTTCCTGAAGAATGGCTGTGAATGTCTGTATCAGCTGTGTCATTTTCACAGTGACATTCCGTTTTCCTGAAGAATGATGTGAATGTGTACTAATCAGAGTGTCATTTTACAGCCACTCTCTGTTTTCCAGGAGAAAAGCTCTTAAATGCTTCACATTTTATGTAGCCAGTAGTTTTTGTTTGACAGGCGACACTCCATCAGCCGGCGACGCATTGTGCCACTACCGACCTATCGTGCCAACCCTGAGACAGACCCCGAGGCCCTCTTTCCCAAGGGAACGGTAAGTTGGAGTGCTGCCTCCCCCTCTCCCTTTGTCCCTGTGGAACTGCAGGATAATCCAGTCAACTAGTAGTTGGAAGTTGACTGTGTAGGGCTAAATCTGGTTAGGTCTTACCTGTAGTGAAATCTTCTTCATCCTCAGGAGTTGCAAAGGTATCAGTGACAAGTGATGAACAATAATAAAAGAAAAGCTGGAAATGAAACAGGAGGCAGGCACACCAGTGCGTATGTCCTTGAGTTAGGTGGGATTGTGATACCCATTCGAGGCGTACAGTGTACACACTCCATACAGGTCAGTGGTGTAAGTCCTTTCTGACAGTACATTGTCAACATGACTGTCGCATCCTGTTCCTGATGCCATGAATGGATGACAGTGACAGTCCAATGACAGTGACAGTCCAGTGTCAGTGACAATCCAATGACAGTGACAGTCCAGTGACAGTGACAATCCAGTGACAGTCCAATGACAGTGACAGTCCAATGACAGTGACAGTCCAATGACAGTGACAGTCCAGTGACAGTCCAATGACTGACAGTCCAGTGACAGTGACAGTCCAATGACAGTGACAGTCCAGTGACAGTGACAGTCCAATGACAGTGACAGTCCAATGACAGTCCAATGACAGTGACAGTCCAATGACAGTGACAGTGACAGTCCAATGACAGTGACAGTCCAATGACAGTGACAGTCCAATGACAGTGACAGTCCAATGACAGTGACAGTGACAGTCCAATGACAGTGACAGTCCAATGACAGTGACAGTCCAGTCACTGGACTGAAGTGCATGCCAGTTTTGGATTTTAGAAAGACAAAGGTAACACAAGAGAAACTGGTCTTTTGCTGTGGTAGTTGGGAGCTGGAAATGAATGAAGCAACCGTTCTGGAATGCAGACTGAAACAGATGAGTTGTAACCTGCGTCAAAAATAAAAGGCAAGATGGACGGAGACAGAGGCAGTAGCAGAACTGGAGACTTGATTTGGGTACAGTGATTGTGTTTCCTACTGTCTAAAGCACATTGTTTAATGATGGAATACGTATCGTTTCCCTTAAAGATGGAGAATGTGCCTCATATTCCAAGCGTCTTCAGGGTTGTCTATCCCCCAGAATGAAGGGCCATTCAGTCCTCTAGGAAATAGATGGTGGGGAGGGGGGGAAAGGAAGAATGTGAGAGGTGGGGGTGATTTTCGTGATGAAAGGTTGTCATTTCATTTTTTTTTTTTTTTTCCAAAGAGTTACTTTGGTTCATTGCTGCTGCTTCACCATGGTAACAATTATGCCAAGTGCTGGCTAGCCCCAATCAGCATTTCACTTCCATAAAGCTCAGTGTTAGTCTTATGCTGATTGGCTGATGAATGAACCCTCGGTGGAATTAATTCAAGAAACACAAACAGGAAAGTGAAGAAGTAAAGCCAAGACCTTGTTTAGTTTGTTCCACTGCGACATCAGTATTTCATCTGGAATAGAGTAATGTCAGGAGAGACACTGTGGTAAGTCTTGTACATATTCGTGCTCATTCATTACTTTTAAGTATTCATATTCCTTCCGCATTTTTCCCCGTGCATGATTTCTGATTTCTTTTCATTATATGTCCATGTTTGTGCATGATGTGGAAACCGAAGTCTCGTAGTGCACAGAATTAGAGCGGTCATGGTGTGTAGCAACGAGGACAGAGAGGCTTTCTTCAGTTTAACACATGGCGTGTGTATCCTGTACTGTCAAGTCCCTTAACCTATCCATGTCAATGCCGTCCTCAATATTTAGGGCAGAGAATTGGAAAGATTAGAATTGAGATAGGATTTGGATTATCTACTCTTGGATATATATTCAGTGTGGCTATTACCCTTTCATTCCTTGGTTCAGTGTCACATGTTTTTTTTTACAGATGCCAGTTCAGTTATGAATTAATTCACAGAAAGGGTGATTTTGTATGATGAATGTACTAGTAACGAGTTGCAGATGTATGAGTTAAGCTGAAACACATTAAGCAACACAATATAATTAGAGTGAAAGAATCTGGTAAGTAGTGTGTGTGTGTGTGTGTGTGTGTGTGTGTGAGATAGTGACAAACTGACTCAGCTAGTGTGGCATTAATAGAGATGGCAGTAATTTCAGTACCTTGCAGAGTTTAATACCAATATTCATATGTAGGTGGGGCCACTTTTCAGTCTCAGAACTCTTGCTGACAGAAGTCTGATCTCCTGTCAGGCCTGCCAACATTTTATGCTGTTCACTTCAAGCCCAGGAACAAATTCCCTCAGGCTTTTCTTGCTGTCAAAGTGCCATTTTTCAGGCTGAAACCAAAATTTTCACCAACAGAAACTTATGAAAATCGACCGAGTTGAGTCACTGATGGTTGGCACTTTTTTTTTCTTCTTCTTCTGCAGTTGTTTTTTGGGGTTGTGTCAGATCTTCAGTCCTGTCACCAAGATAAAACCCACAATCTTCTTGAGGTCGTGACGGCTGCCCCAAAGCTGCACCTGCAGTTCTGCACCCTCCGACCAGTTTTGTCACCATAGAACATCATGGACTGGACAACAGTTGGAGGACGTGAACTGTTTTCAACAGTGTCCTTGTGAGGGCATAGTTCATGTCGGTGTTTTGAACAGCGGAGAACTGGTTGATTAAAGAGCAACAAAAAGTAATTCACGTACAGATTTCTCACAGCCCAGTTTTGTCGTTATCAGGGCTATTCCCCCCCTCCCCCTTCCCCCCGATTTCTACTCTGCACTCTGTAATAGAGAAAAGATCTTTGCCTAATGAGTGTCATGATCAAGGAATGAAGACCAAGTTCTGAAGGTTGTGTACACTTTTTTCCCAGTCTTTTGGATGAAGCCCATCCCACCTCCTTTACACAAATACTTGAAATCGACATCTCCCTCCCCCCAATCCTCAAATCCCTCCTACTCCATCTTCTCTTGCCAGCCTTCAACCTGGTAAATTTCTTTTGGAATCAGTTTTCTGGCCTAATCATTTCAGTCACACGGTACCCCTGTACTTGTGCAAGTATTAGAGTTTTGTTGTTTATGGCTACTTTTGAGCACTGCTAAAATTTAATCATGCTCAGTAACCTTACAGAGATGATAATTTCTAGAGCTGAGGTGCTGGTGTCCATGTTACAGTAAGGCATTCTCTACATACACACACACACACACAGTGCTTGCACAAGAGAGATCAGGGATGAAAATAATGAGTTTGAAGTGTCTCTTTTGTGTCCACTGTTTGTGTGAAAGGACCATAGTGCCCACTGACTGAGAAGTGACAGTATCGAGTTGTTGTATATGTGTGCACTGCCTGAAATGTGTGTTGATTTCTTAGACTGCAGAATGCTGCACACAACTTTTGCTTCAAGTGAAGGAGTTTGGTAGGCTGGCCTTTCTTCTGTTTTTGTTTTGCAGTAAAAATGTACTTCCAGTGCCTATGGGCCGTCCACTGACGTCATGCATTTTTCTTGAATTTCACGTGAGGGGAAAGACCATTTTCCTCATCACTGACTGGATGACCAGCCAGCGCTTTGTCTCGCTTGCAAAGATGGCGGCGCAACCTTCGACGAGTGTAGCGACCAAATCAGCGTACTTACACAGCTGAGCAAGCTCTGCTAATCTTTTTTGACAAAGATAATAATCTTTTATTTCAACGACTCACTCGAGCATGAAGGTGAGATGATGATAGTGATGGAATTGCCGACCATATTCGTCAGTTATTGAGTCGTGCTGTGCGATCGCAAGAGTGTGTTCAGCTGACTGGTTACCAGCGTCGAACGAGCCAGCCTAGTGTGTACTCTGCACTGTGTGCGAGTGGCCAGCGACGTGTTAGTCAGCGCGAGAGGGGAGCGCGGCCTGCTCGCAGCGTGACACGGGCAGCAGGAAGTAGGGGAAGAGGAGGAGTGAAAGAGAGGGTTGAAGTCCAGCAAGGGGGCGTGGTGGGGGGAGGGGGGCGTGGTCGTGGACTGACCTGTCTGCATGAGGTGTGAGCGTCTTGATAGACTTCTAGACTGTTCTACTTTCATTTACAGGTGTAGTGTGACAATATCAACTTTATTTTCAACTTTTTTGCTCTGTGTTCTTTTTTGGATGTGAAGCTGTAGTGGTAAATACATATGTTTTTGATCGTGCAAAAAAATCTATCCAAATCTAAATGCCTAAATATTTTTTTATGATCAAAATCAAAACAAAAGAAGCCCAGATTCAAATCTCCATTCAATTTCCTTCAAAATCATATATATTTCATTTTTATATCTTTTGTAGTTTCTGAGCTAGAATTTTTTGTTAATTATTATCTGGTGAGCACAAGATCTTTTTATCTGTGATGAAAATGGTAGATTGATCATGTTAGCCTTTCCTGGAGTCTTCACAATTTGTCTGCAAAGAATTTGTCTTGATTCTGCTTGAACCATGATCTCAACTCGTGTTCTTTTAGCACAGATAACTTCATCCTTGTTGAAAGAATTGATGGGAGCTACATCATCAGATTTGACCAAAGTGTGTAGATGTTAAGGCTTAATCTCTTTTCTGAGGAAAGATGGGAAAAGAGAAGAGAAAACGGAGACAGGAAATCTGCATTGATGAAAGGAATGGGCAGGAGTGCCTGAATGTTTGCTGTGGAAATCAGATCTCTGTGCCCACCTGGAACTGACAAGATCACATAACATTGTGATATGGACCACGACTGTGGAGGTGTGTGCCAGATACATGCGCATCAAATTACATCCAGTAGAAAGAGATGTTGATCATTGTTATAGTTGTGAGTTCTAAAACTG
The DNA here is from genome assembly GCA_016801955.1 of Conus betulinus. Taxonomy (NCBI): domain Eukaryota; kingdom Metazoa; phylum Mollusca; class Gastropoda; order Neogastropoda; family Conidae; genus Conus; species Conus betulinus. The sequence goes on from JADBJO010004691.1 coordinate 57,387, forward strand.
AACGTTTTATCCGTTGGTTGGCTTAAGTTTTCTTGCCCCCTATTTTGTTTGTTGTCTTTTTTTTTTTTTTCTAGTTTTCATTCATGTTTCTGGTAGCAGTGCATTAAGAGCCAGATGCATATGTATGAATATGAAATGAGGAAGATGTGCGTTGAGGAGCTGCAGGTGGTGCAAATTCGGAAGTGCTTGCATTGTTAGAAATATTGTCGTTTTGAGGTTTTTTTTTTTTCTTTTACTTGCCCTCATCATTGTAACAAAATACTGTTGAATATTCACCACATGAAAGTATGTTGTTTTGTATAATTGTTTTTCCATTCCAGCATGAAGATGACTACTCGGTGCTATTCGAAGACACTACCTACAGCAATGGCTATTCTCCTCCCCTCATGGTGGCCCAGCGTTACGTCATTGCCTGCAAAGAGGACAAGAAGAAATAGGATGTGGAGTTGGGAGAATGGGAGTGATGGAAGAATACGGCTGATGTAGTGTGCATCGGTGTCTGTGTGTGTATGTGTGGTCACTTGTATGCATGAGAGAGACAGAAAACTAGTACACATATTACTAGTATTTTGTCATGTATTCATGCTGCTGAGTAGATGTGAAGGAACTGAGTGACAAATGTTTAAACGAGTGGTGAATGGACAGGAATTTTGCAAAGTCTGCCCGTCTTTTTGTTGAGGATATGGTTCATCAGTATTTCAAGGATGTTCAGTTCATATGAACTCCATTACTGTGTGTTTGAACACACATTTTCTTGAATCGATACAGATGTTCAGCAGATTTAAACGTTTCAGCTGGTGAAAGAGAATCGGCCTTCCCACAAGTATTTCAAGTCGTTCTTTCATGAAGACAGAACTTGCACATTAGAATTTGCATTTCATCCCATACCTCTCGTAATCCAGCTGGAAAGTTGGGGACTTCACATGCATGATGCTTGCTGTTTTGTTATTCCACAAAGCAGAAATGTGGCTTAACTTGGTTCGAGTGCCTTTACCAGCAGATGGGTGTGGTTTTTTTGTTGTAGTTTGTTTATTACTACGTGTCGTGCGTTACGTTGCGTTAGGGCCCTTCTTAAGTCTTGCAATTCAGCAGTTCTTGGGAATTTACAGACCTGCTTATTCCACGTTTTCAAAGAAATTTCCCTTAAGTATGTAAGCACTTCACTGTTTGCTCAAACTCAAGCTGTCATGATGCCAGCCCATGTGACTTGAGATTCGTCCCAAATGAGACCCTCAAAGAATGTTTGAGCCTCTTCTGCTCACACTAAAACTTTCCCCTTCAACTGCTGCTATGCTTCAGAAAACAGAAACTAGTCTCGAGGGGCGAAGTCAGGATAATGCAGGGAATGAGTGACCACTTCTCCTTAGGAAGTCTTATAGCTGCAGTTGCTGTGTGAGCTGTGGCATTGTCAGGATACATCAGCAGCTTCTTGGTCCATGACAGCATACAGACCATGCTCCCAACACATTTAGAGGGGCATAGAGTGAAATCCCATTCACAGTATTCTGACTCTCTTTTCTTGGAGGAGTACAGTTGCAACAAAGCATTATTTTGCAAAGAAACATGCAAGCATTAATTTGGAATGACCCTTGGAACGATGGAATGTTGTAGGTGCACTTTCATCTAAAGACCCCAAAACAGCTGGTTGCTGCTTTGTCTGCAGATCATTCTGCTGCACCCATGTTTCATTACCTGTAAAATTTCTCAAACATGATCTGGATGTTCATCGTCAAATTTTGGGAACATCTAGGTACACCATTCAACTCCGTCCCATGTCTGCTGTTCTGTCAAAAGGTGAAGTCCCATCAGGCACAGCGCTTCTGTATATGGGGGTGTTCATAAGGGACGATACTGATGCTCCTCAATGAAATCTTCTTCGACTCTTTCATTTCATTTCATTACTTGTGACATGAGGATCATTTTCAATCAGAACTCTCCCCTGGGCCACTTTTCTTTGGTAACCACTGTCACAAGCCGGCCTCGGTCATCATCACTTTTCAGGTTAGGTCTTCCACAGTGAAACTGCTTGTACCAACTTAAGACTGTGGACTGTGATGGTGCTTTGCTGTCCTAAATAGATCAACAAACTTTGAAAGTGTGGCCGATAACTCTTTCCCTTTTGATAAACATACAGCATCATTGTTCCTGCTGACACCATTCTGTTTTACCGCTGGGGGGCCATCGCCCAACTCTGATAGTTTTCCTTCTTGAACACAAAGTTCTATGTTCCAGAATGAAACGTGGCTTTCTATCGTTAATGACATTGCTTTTTTTTGGATGATTTAATCATTAGTGAGATCAATACTTCCTCCATGATGCATCACTTACTGAGGCATCCTTGTATGATTACCAGGATATGGATTGTGATTTGACTGTTCCATCTCTGTTGATAGATTTTTTTCTTCAAAGCTGTGCTAGTGTGTTTGTCAAGTTTTTCCGTAGATTGTACATAAAAGCGTAATTGCCCTAAATATGCCTTTCTATAAATTTCTGGTATATTTCACAGTTGTTAGCAAAACAAAATGCTGACAAAAAACTTACTCTTGGACAAGTACCACATTTTCTTATGGTTTGTACATATATCAAGTTTGCTTTCATACAGTCAGATGATTTGCCAGGATTCCAGATTTTATCAGAGATTGCAGAATTGATAGATACAAACTCGGTGAAACTTCAAATATGTTGTTGGAGCATCAGTGCAGAAATTATATGCATGTGTGTTGTTTAAAAATTTTGAACATGAGTAAATTCTTCGAGTATTTGACTGATTTGACCTGTGAATGTCCTGTTTGGTCAGCTTAGCTATAAGCAATGCTCCATTGTCTGTTCTTGTGCACTCACACACATACAACAAAATGGTGCACATACATGTTCCCTTGTATACTTAAGGAATATGCTCCATGTTCACGCACACAATGTAATGCCTTAACACAAAAGGTATGAAAACGTGCGGAGTCATATGCATATAAACATACTAGAATACATGAATATGCTGCAAGCTCGTGCATGTAATGGCATAGTGCATATGCTCGCACTAACCTTTTTGCTGAATAGGAGTATGTGCACATGCGCACTGGCACATACACCGACATATGCACTCACACGTTACATGCATCCTCCCATTTGCACACACACACACACACACTGCACACTACACACACACGAATTCATGGGGGCACAATCACATGATGACATCGAAGACCTGTCACACACTTCCTGAAAACATTTCAAGGTCAGCCACTCTCCATTAGGTACAGAATCCCCCCCAACTGCCTAATAGATGAAATGCAGGATCCCTGAGCAGCAACTGCTGGAAACTTGACAGAATCCAGCAACTGATGTCGCCCTATGTTAATATATCTAAATATTGGAGAGGGAGATTATAAAAAAACTGCAAGAGTACAGAGTTCACTTTCAGATGTTCATAGTTGGAATCTCGCTAATGCCTTTTACGAAAATTATTTCACAGCCCATTTTAACATGTTTTCATTCCGGAAGTATTAATGCAGTGAAATGTAGCTCCCCCCCGCCTCCACAACTTTCCTTGGATGGTTATTCCAGCCTGCCACTTCACCTTTGGTGGTTGAGGACAGTGAACCTGAATGTAACCAACTATTAACCTTCACCATATGCCATGGGAAGAAGATGACCCACAGTCATAATTTCCACTTGATAACCCAGTCAGTTATTAAATTACCTCCAAAGAATTTTACTATTTTTCATGGTTTTCAAGACATGCAGAGGTTCCTTCCTGTAAAGTAGTTTCTATATGGATATTAATTTCTTTTTTTTTTTTTTTCAGTCTGATATTTCTGCTGTGCTCACTTCTGGGGGCCAGGTGTTTGGGACCCAAGTCTGTGTTGCTCCTTCCACATTCTATGTCCCTCCCCCTCCCCATTCATTTTCCCAGGCTTCATTCACCTTGGTCTACGTTCTTTTCAGGGCCATGTTTCCCGTATGTCTGTGTTCCCCCAGATCTACCTTTTCCTAGGCTATGTTTTCCCTTGTCTATATTTCCCTGCTGGTCTATGTCCCCCAAAGTCTTCATTCCTCCTTGGTCTATGTCCCCCAAGTCTTCATTCCTTCTTGATCTGATCTATGTCCCCCAGCCAGGTCTTCATTCCTTCTTGGTCTATGTCCCCCAAGTCTTCATTCCTTCTTGATCTATGTCCCCCAGCCAGATCTTCATTCCTTCTTGGTCTATGTCCCCCAGTCAGGTCTTCATTCCTTCTTAGTATATGTCCCCCAGACAGGTCTTCATTCCTTCTTGGTCTATGTCCCCCATGTCTTCATTCCTTCTTGGTCTATGTCCCCCAGGTCTTCATTCCTTCTTGGTCTATGCCCCCCAGCCAGGTCTTCATTCCTTCTTGGTCTATGTCCCCCAGCCAGGTCTTCATTCCTTCTTGGTCTATGTCCCACAGCCAGGTCTTCATTCCTTCCTGGTCTATGTCCCCCAGCCAGGTCTTCATTCCTTCTTGGTCTATGTGCCCCAGCCAGGTCTTCATTCCTTCTTGGTCTATGTCCCCCAGGTCTTCATTCCTTCTTCGTCTTAGTCTATGTCCCCCAGGTCTTCATTCCTTCTTGGTCTATGTCCCAGGTCTTCATTCCTTCTTGGTCTATGCCCCCCAGCCAGGTCTTCATTCCTTCTTGGTCTATGTCCCCCATCCAGGTCTTCGTTCCTTCTTGGTCTATGTCCCCCAGCCAGGTCTTCATTCCTTCTTGGTCTATGTCCCCCAGCCAGATCTTCATTCGTTCTTGGTCTATGTCCCCCAGGTCTTCATTCCTTCTTGGTCTATGTCCCCCAGCCAGATCTTCATTCGTTCTTGGTCTATGTCCCCCAGCCAGGTCTTCATTCCCCTCTTGGTCTATTTCCCCCAGGTCTTCATTCCTTCTTGGTCTATGTCCCCCAGGTCTTCATTCCTTCTTGGTCTATGTCCCCCAGCCAGGTCTTCATTCCTTCTTGGTCAATGTCCCCTAAGTCTTCATTCCTTCTTGGTCTATGTCCCCCAAGTCTTCATTCCTTCTTGGTCTATGTCCCCCAAGTCTTCATTCCTTCTTGGTCTATGCCCCCCAGGTCTTCATTCCTTCTTGGTCTATGTCCCGCAGCCAGGTCTTCATTCCTTCTTGGTCTATGTCCCGCAGCCAGGTCTTCATTCCTTCTTGGTCTATGTCCCACAGCCAGGTCTTCATTCCTTCTTGGTCTATGTCCCCCAGGTCTTCATTCCTTCTTGGTCTATGTCCCCCAGGTCTTCATTCCTTCTTGTCTACGTCCCCCAAGTCTTCATTCCTTCTTGGTCTTTGTCCCCCAGGTCTTCATTCCTTTTTGGTCTGTGTCCCCCAAGTCTTCATTCCTTCTTGGTCTGTGTCCCCCAGCCAGATCTTCATTCCTTCTTGGTCTATGTCCCCCAGGTCTTCATTCCTTCTTGGTCTATGTCCCCCAGGTCTCTCTGCCCAGGTTCTTATCGTAGTAGGCCTCCAATATTATGCAACTCCAGATGGATCAGGTTACCCAATTAAAAAATTAATTTAAAAGAGAGGAAAGGAAATAACGAAATGAAAATAATTTTAAAATTCCTACGAATATATATGTTGCTACATGGTAAGTTTGAAGAATGTCACATGAGCCATTTACTCGGGAAATAAAAAAAAAATCTTCTTCAGAACTTTTTCTTCCGAATTGTTGTTCATCATACCTGGAACTTCATCCCAGTCGAAATCTAGGTCACTCTAAGCTTCATTACCCAGCACTTTCACTAAGTCTTATGCCGTAAATCCTACAAAACACAGAATCTCCATCACTAAATCTCATTATAGAACGGCAGAACTCAAGGTTAGCCACGGTGAAAAACGGGCATTTCGACCTCAAAACTTTAAAAAATTCGAAACTCGAGAACCACGGCACGTATCGACTCGCGGTTTTTTTGCAAACGGAAGTAAATGGCTACAGGAAGAAGGAAGTCACGTTCTCGTGAGACTTCCTTTTCTACGAGAAACAGTACGGCCCTGGCATGAAGTCACAGACCAGAATGGAATTGGAATACATCATCTTCACCATCCTCGTCCTCATCGATCATTTCATTTGTCGCCTTTCCGGCTCCGCTTTCATGGTGACCTCGGTTTCGATTTCCAATCCGATGCCTTGTCCGTGGGGAGTTTGTGAAAAAGTGGTCGGTCTTGGCTGGTTCCTAGCGATTTGGTGTCGTTAGCAGCATTTGTTTGGAGTTATGGGGGTGTATTCATTTTATCATGGGAGTAAAAGTAACCCTACTTGTTTCTTATTCACGAGGACGGTTGTCTGATTGATGTGGTGGTGCCCTCTAGAGAGGGATGCTCGTTTACACTGGCTCCTCAACGTAGTCATTAGGGGCAAAGCAGGTGTTGTACTGCGCATTCTGGATCAGAGCAGGCACTTGTGTACAACAGTGAAGTAATCCAGAGGCAGAGCAGTGTCCCCTCTGGCAGGTTGCCTGTCCACTGCTTGATCCATCCACAACTGCTACACTGCTCAATCATCAATGACCTCTTTCTTGGCCTCGATACTGGCAACATCGTCATCATCAGCTGGCTTGGGTATACTGCTGAGAGTTGAATCGCATTATGTTTAAAGATCACAGCTGCTGCTATGATCAATCTTCTTACAGTAGCTGCTATAATTGATCATTTTTTTTTTCTCGTCATCTTACAGTCTGTTAAATGCTCTTCTACTTATCACTATTCAATCTTTTTCACCAATCGGTTTCCATGCAATATCTGCAATTCACCCAGATGCATACAGTAGTTGATGTCTTTGTAGAGGTGGGGTAAAAACTTGCCAAGGTACACTGCTGGACATTTTCCCTTAGACAATGTGCACTGACTGAAAACAATGCCCATGCTTGCCAGCACCTGCCTCAATGAGTCATAACAAGTTTCTGTCTGAAGAAATGCTGACTGATATACACTTGGGTCTTCTGTCATCACTTGTTAAACGTGGCTGCAACCACCAACTTAACAATATTTCTACTGCACTCTAATGCTGGACTCAAGTGCTCTGGTTCAAAAAGAAGACTGAACATAAAGTATCTGAAGAAAGCGACACTTTCTGTGAAGCTGCCAACAATTTTTAAGTCGGAGAAGATGCGCTCATTCATAAAAAGTGACGTGTTGGTGTACCCTGTGGAAATCAAGAAACATGGTCACAAGTCTGGTTCCTTGCAGACCTTCTGTTCTCTCTCTCTGTCTCTGACAGTGCAGACTGTGTGTCTGACCGTGTGTCATCTAACTCCACCTTGATATCACCACAGTCACCACATTCTGAATCAGCTAACACAGCCCTAGAATCAGTTGTACGAGCTACATTGTCGACAGGCTCAGAGTTTATAAACAGTTCTTCAAAATGAACCAGTTCTGATTTGATTTCACCAAGTTCAGGTCCCACATCCTGAGATTCCCTTATAAAATCCTGAGGTTCAGTTTTGATTTCCAGAGGTCCGGTCATGAAATCCTTAGGTTCGGTCTTAAAATCGAAGAAGGGCACTGTGCTCGTATTAAACTGTGGTTCAGTCTTACTATGCACACATTCAGTATAATCATCTGGAGGCTCCATCTTGGCACTGATGATGAATTCGGTCTCTGCGTCCACGGGTTCCTCCTTGATGTCGACACCTGCTGTGAAGCACTGGGGGCCACGGGCTGTCTCCGCACGGGCAGGGAGTTGAGGAGCCACATCTGCTGTGCACATTGAAACAAAACATGATGAACACAGTATGAGGAATGATGCAGCTAACAGAATTCATTTGCTGCTGCTTTCCAATCTCGATACTAAATAAAAGAGCTTAGATGTTACTTTACATTAATGTGAACTGACCAATTTTCCTCCCAGTCGTTTCAGTAACCCGAGCTTGTCAACAACACATAAAACATTTCCTAGTCCAAAGTGCTTAGGGTCTTCCTTTGAATTGAACTATTCTAGCTTGCTGCTTGATCTATTTCATGAAAACAGTGATAATGATTATGGTTAATGATTATGAAGCTCACCAGAGTTGATAACGATCATGATCAAATATTATGAAGCTCAGCAGAATATACAATATGACAAAGAGAAACCTCCTTGGTGCTATACCTTATCAATTCAAACCATATGCTTCCCAGCTGAACAGCATGCTGTGGATAAAGGCATAAGAAGAAATTTTGGAGTGGTAAGTAACCCACACACCGATTTTTCAAGGTCTTATAACCAGATAATGTGTGACAGTCTATTTTGGTCGCTGTTGGTTTTTGTCTCTGTCACAAAGTGTCATCTATCGTAAGTAAAGCACCTACTCAATCACAAACTGTGTGGATCTATCCTGAGTATTGCAGTTCCTAATTAAGTTGAAGAAGAATGGTGCATTTAGTGAAAATGTTACACATACACTGATGGACACACAGACTCTCTAAATTCAGATTAATCATACAGGCCCTCTAGAGACACACTGCACTGCTGTACAGGAAATCTGAGCAACTTATTAAAGTGAACAAAATCGAGTGAAATGTCTGCTTACCATTTTAGCTAACAGCACACACAAGCTTTAATTTCATAACGTTTCACTTTTTTTTTTGCGAAGCACAATGACAGCAGGTAAAGTTAAAATATAACAACAAACACTGAAATATTGAGCAGCCAAATGTGCACAACAAACACTGAATGTAGAATTTACTGATCTTTTTCAGGTGAGACCAACGCACACACACACACATACAAACACATACACACACACAAAACTTTAGAGCAAATGCACTGTTGTGCAAGGACTGCAAGCAAAGTTGTCTAATTTCCTCAAACGCCGGCCACGTGACCATTTTCACAAGCAATGGTTCTTTATGCCACACATCCTGTCCCTCTGCCTCAACGATGATTCAGCAAGACTTTTCTTTTGGTATTAAGTGGCCTGAATTAAGAGCGAAAATACAGTACAACTGAATGGATCAATCGATGCAAATGGCAGATGCCAAACTTCCGTCAAGATGGGAAAGTCACATTATTGGTATAAATTGTACAGCAATGGAAGCTTTATTTGGAAACATAAATAGTTGTGTGGCCAAAATTGCACTCTGTCATGACTTTTGGGCAGGAAAAAAAAAGCATTTTATGAAAAAAATTGAAAAATCACCTAAAAGCCAACTTGAGATAGCTGAAAGGCTTTGCGAGTTCCAGAGTTCAGAATTTTGTGACAGCCCAGGCTGACTCGGCTGTGAAACTGCGATCAACAAAAATCGGGAAAAAAAAAATAGCTGCAAAACTGCAATCAACAAATACTGAAAACGCAAAGTTATCACATTACAATTCTACTGGTCATCTCAGAATTAAAGAAAGAAAACGGCGATAAATAGATCCGATTTTCTTTATTTTCAAATCGAAGGCCAATGGTGAGCAATATAAGATGGAAAAAAGTTTTCATTAAGATATACCCCTCCTGAAACTCTGAAATGGATCTGCTACAATTTGCCTTTTTTCCTTCCTTTTTTTTTTCCTTCAATGCAATTCATTGCATTGAGCAGACGAAAGTAATCAATGGGCAGAATCCAACAAAATGACAATGAGATTGAAACCTTAAAGATATCTCCATCCAGTGTAAGATGGAGTCTTTGCTGACCAAAATGCCCACCTGCCAGGGTGTTGGGTGCTTTTAAATGCAAGGTGGGGTCTTCAGCGAAGTCGATCTCCACTTCTGGCATCTGTATGGCATACTGATGGTCCATCTGGATGTGATGAACATTTCCTGAAACCCACACACAGTGTGTGTGTTTTACTGCCTTTTCAATGGACAAAACCTGTTTAGTTGTTATGTGCATCTACTGAAATAATAGTTTATTTTCACCAGAAACCAAGAGCACTCTCTATTTCCAGCTGTGTCTGACATGTTTTTTGTCTGTAATGTAGAACACATGAAGCCACTCAGATACTACTTGAACTCCAGATTTGCATTCCAAATGACTGGCTGGTTGTGATGAACACCATTGGAAACCAAAGATCATGAACCACGCATTGCATGGTCTATACTCACTATCTTGGGGCTACGTACACATACATGTACACTTACTCACAATCATGACCTATAGTCTACATGATCTATACTCAACATACTGCATGGTCCATTCTCACCATTATGACCCATATAATGCTTGGTCCATGTTCACTATCATGACCCCATATTCTCCATGGTCCATATTCATTATCATGACCCATAAAACTGCACGGTGCTTCTTTACTGTTCTGAATCTCATAGTGCATGGTCCATATTTTCCCTTCATGTATCACCTACTGCTTGATCCAAACTCCCCATAATGAGCCGTATAGTGCATGATCCAACTCACCATCATGAGCCATACAGCCAATGGTCCATACTCCCCATAATGAGCCGTATAGTGCATGGTCCTACTCACCATCATGAGCCATACAGCCAATGGTCCATACTCCCCATAATGAACTGTATAGTGCATGGTCCTACTCACCATCATGAGCCATACAGTCAATGGCCCATACTCCCCATAATGAACCGTATAGTGCACGCACGGTCTTACTCACATCATGAGCCATACAACCAATGGTCCATACTCCCCATAATGAACCGCATGGTCCTACTCACCATCATGAGCCATACGGTCAATGGTCCATACTCCCCATAATGAACCGCATGGTCCTACTCACCATCATGAGCAATACAGTCAATGGTCCATACTCCCCATAATGAACCGCATGGTCCTACTCACCATCATGAGCCATACAGCCAATGGTCCATACTCCCCATAATGAACCGTATAGTGCATGGTCCTACTCACCATCATGAGCCATACAGCCAATGGTCCATGCTCCCCATAATGAGCCGTATAGTGCATGGTCCTACTCACCATCATGAGCCATACAGTCAATGGTCCATACTCCCCATAATGAGCCGTATAGTGCATGGTCCTACTCACCATCATGAGCCATCCAGCCAATGGTCCATACTCCCCATAATGAACCGCATGGTCCTACTCATCATCATGAGCCATACAGTCAATGGTCCATACTCCCCATAATGAACCGCATGGTCCTACTCACCATCATGAGCCATACAGCCAATGGTCCATACTCCCCATAATGAACCGTATAGTGCATGGTCCTACTCACCATCATGAGCCATACAGTCAATGGCCCATACTCCCCATAATGAACCGTATAGTGCATGGTCCTACTCACCATCATGAGCCATACAACCAATGGTCCATACTCCCCATAATGAACCGCATGGTCCTACTCATCATCATGAGCCATACAGTCAATGGTCCATACTCCCCATAATGAACCGCATGGTCCTACTCACCATCATGCCATACAGTCAATGGTCCATGCTCCCCATAATGAACCGCATGGTCCTATTCACCATCATGAGCATATATAGTCAATGGTCCATGCTCCCCATAATGAACCGCATGGTCCTACTCACCATCATGAGCCATACAGTCAATGGTCCATGCTCCCCATAATGAACCGCATGGTCCTATTCACCATCATGAGCCATACAGTCAATGGTCCATGCTCCCCATAATGAACCGCATGGTCCTACTCACCATCATGAGCCATACAGTCAATGGTCCATGCTCCCCATAATGAACCGCATGGTCCTACTCACCATCATGAGCCATACAGCCAATGGGTCCATACTCCCCATAATGAACTGTATAGTGCATGGTCCTACTCACCCATCATGAGCCATACAGCCAATGGTCCATACTCCCCATAATGAACCGTATAGTGCATGGTCCTACTCACCATCATGAGCCATACAACCAATGGTCCATACTCCCCATAATGAACCGCATGGTCCTACTCACCATCATGAGCCATCCAGCCAATGGTCCATACTCCCCATAATGAACTACATGGTCCTACTCACCATCATGAGCCATACAGTCAATGGCCCATACTCCCCATAATGAACCGCATGGTCCTACTCACCATCATGAGCCATACAGCCAATGGTCCATACTCCCAATAATGAACCGTATAGTGCATGGTCCTACTCACCATCATGAGCCATACAGTCAATGGCCCATACTCCCCATAATGAACCGTATAGTGCATGGTCCTACTCACCATCATGAGCCATACAGCCAATGGTCCATACTCCCCATAATGAACCGTATAGTGCATGGTCCTACTCACCATCATGAGCCATACAGTCAATGGTCCATACTCCCATAATGAACCGCATGGTCCTATTCACCATCATGAGCCATACAGTCAATGGTCCATACTCCCCATAATGAACAGCATGGTCCTACTCACCATCATAAGCCATACAGTCAATGGTCCATACTCCCCATAATGAACTGTATAGTGCATGGTCCTACTCACCATCATGAGCCATACAGTCAATGGTCCATACTCCCCATAGTGAACTACACAGTACTTGATCCTTACAAAAAAACAAACCATATAGTGCATGGTCCTTTCTCACAGACAATACACTGTACAGTCCTACTCGCCTTTAGCCTTCCTGCATCTAGTTTGAAGAGATAAATGACCATCTGTTTGTCCTTTGTTTTCATTGTCTTAATGTTATTTGTCTTGCCAAAAGAAGACCAAATAGGTCAAAACGTATTGTATTTGCTTTGTAATTTGTTTATTCCTTTGTTACCTGAGACAGTCATTCTGTCTTTGTTCTTGATTCTACCACTGATATACGGTGCTCAATGCATGAGGCAAAAAGTAAGAATGAAACTGCAGCAACATCAACAACAACAACACAACACACACAACCGCATTATGGGCCAGAAGTAATGGTAACTGTGACCAGGAATGGAAAAAAAAAAAAGCAGGGGTGGCTATAATAACGGCAAGGCATGGAGGAGAAAAAGATGTGTAAGCAACGCAAGCGAAAGGACAGACAAGCAGGAGTGTATGTATGTCTGCGTAGTGCAATGCATGCATAATCGTATGAGTGTGTGTGCAACGCTGAGCAAGAGGACAGATATGCACTTGTAAACATCAGGAAAACATCAGGACACAACACACAGCCACCCACCTGTAACCACTGGCGGCCACTGACTGAACAGCTGCATATGAAGCAATCCACTGCATGATGCCGACTTCTTTTGGTGCGGCGGTCTTGGTCCTGATCTCCTTGAATACAGCTTCTTTCTGAAAATGGTTGGGACGGCAGTGAGGACGAGTTTCTTCCTTCCTCCAACAGAGGTCAGGAACTGGCTGTCCTCAAAATGCTCGCTGCAGACTTTGTAGCCTTTCAGCCGTAGCTGGAGGGAAGACTTCCCTATCAGGTCTTTCTGCCCACAGTTCTTAAGCCACTCTTTGCACCTGAAAGACAGAATGAAGCCTTGCAGATTTTTGTTAAAGTGGATGATGAGAAGCCACATAGTTCCAAATTTAACGCTCTCCATTTCTTTAGCATTGCAAGGACTTCTACATGGCTTGAAATGGACCATGCGATCACAAATGAATTCATTCTCCTTGACATCCCATGTCCATAACTAAAGGCATATTCAAGTCATTTATGTTTTGGAAATTAAGCTGAATTCTAAACTGATAATGAATGAAAAGTTGCCAGTCGCATGCTCTATTTTCTGATGACTTACACATGTCCCATATACGTTTTGCCATGGAAAGCCTGGTGATGCCATTACTTTCCTTATCATCAACACCAAAGGGGGGACGGGGATATGGCGTGAAGAGGCAATAACTGCAGTAAATCATATTCTCATCTTGATGTTGCCTTATCCTCAATTTCAGGCAAATATGAACATCTGTATATATATATATATATATATATATATATATATATATATATATATATATGTGTGTGTGTGTGTGTGTGTAAGGCTGAGTGTGAGAGTATACAATGTGTTTGTGTTTGTGCGCATGTGCAAAAATGTATCTATGCATATGGTTTGGCAAGAACACAGTGTCTACAGCAACTGAAACTCTTTGTATAGAGATTTGATGTTATTGTACTTTCAGTCCAGATATGTATATACATATAGTCGCTATTATCAACTGTGCTATGAAAAACATGACTGGACATGCAGTTAGTTACAAAATGCAAAATCTACACCCTCAAAGGAGATAACCTATGCAATTAGTTTGAAAATGTCAATTATTCAACCATCTGTAGCTATGCAAGTTCGTTTAGCTGTATTGCGATTAATTCAAAACCAGCTTTCACTTGAGAATCTGACAGTTTCTTCTTTTAAAAAAACAATATTTCTTTCTTCTTCAGAGACACCTAAATGCCATGCATCAAACAATATTCTGAAATCCATTATCACATGTGTCAACACTTCTTTCTGTTAAAAAAAAAAAAAAAAAACAGAAAAAAAAAACCCAAAAAAAAAAACCAAACATACAAAAAAAACACTGTACACTTTATAACATTCAGATCTAGACTTTTCATAACATTACCTCATTGTATCCATGAGCTAGAAAAACTAACATGACAATGTGCCACAACAAATGATCTTCAAGTTCTGTTGCTGCTTAATTAAATGGATAAAAAGCCTTTATCTGAGAGACATACATGTCTTTTAAATAAAGCCTTTTAGTCATTTACTGAAGCCAGCAACCACAGTTTCACTCTTTATTTAAAAGAACCTAAGCATGTATGCTTTCTGCATCTGTGATCAGAAAAATAAGCAGATCCATGAGGATTACCTGAATCATTAGCTGGGAAAGGGAAAAAGGTCTTCTTGACGTCCAGCCCTTTAAAATGAGGCCTGCTGCAGCTGCGCACACAGCACTTCTCGCTCTGTCTTCTGGTCTGCACACTGTCGGCGATGCTGCTGGATGCTGCTCAATGCAACAGGCAAGGACATACACCTCCATTGCAAAAGGTTACGATGAAGCGGTGACATGTGAACAGCATCAGTTTACAGGCATTTGAAATGAAGAAGTCTTCCAATTTTCACACAACACCTACATCATGAGTATGTACAGGATGCACAGACTGAGACAGACAGACATGGAAAGATTCACAGCTTTCAGTCTGGTCTGAGGTGTACGGGGCTGCTGGTAAAAATGAGGGTTTCATGCTGAAAATGACGAACACAGTTGCTGGTGCTGCTGAACTCAACCTCTGCTGAATCATGAGCCTGGGAACCATAGACTTGACCTTTGCTGACCTATGTCGTATGCTGCATTAGTCGAGACATTTAAAACATGTACTGGCAAACATGATTGTAATAACTGAAATTAAGAAGCAACTTAGTCCCTTTATTTGTTTTTAAAAGGCCAATTTAGTTTTTTCAATAATGGCACACAGGCAAGCTGAAATGATTTGTGGCCTGCATGTAAATGAATAGGTCCATGTTGATTGTTTTGTGGAGCTGATATAGAGTTTTCCAAACAGAAGCTATCTGAATGCAATTCTACCAGAAACTGTTCTCCTTTAGTAGCTGCAACCCTCAACTTTTTTTAATAACGTTAACAGTGATTTGACGAGCTGGTTTGACATTGGTAAGGCATCCGCATTTAACAGTAATAACAATAATGCATTTTTACATGAGCTTTCTGAAGCCCAAAAACATTTGGAATACATATTAAAGGTAAAAATAAGCAGTAGTGACAAACTGCATGACAGACTGTGCAGATTACATTGAGTTTCATAAAACCGTACTATACATTTCCAACATTTCACCATAAAAAAAATTTTGAAATTCATGGACTACTCTCACAAATCAGTCATGCATATTAGCACAAGATTTGTACTGCACACACTTCCATATCACACACACACACATGCATGCGTGCGCACACACACACACACACACACACACACACACACTTTCTCAAACTCTCATTCACATCCATGCATACACATACACAAACATCCATGCAGACAGGAAACATCTCCATTCCCCACTAACTCCTAACTCAAGCATGTATGCACACAAAATAGAATGCAGACACAGAAAATCCATTCGGTCAAAGTTCCACACATTGTTTTAACTTTTCCTAACCCCCCCCCCCCCCCCTTTTTTTTTTTTTTTTTTTTTTTTTTGGTGTGTGCTACTGACATAGGTACAGTTAACAATCTGAAGCATTGAAGATGACACGTACGTCACTGGCCCAAGGTTTTCAAACTTAAAGACATCTTTCTACACTGAAACTGTGGATCACTGGTTTGGCAACTTAACAGTCAGGTTCGAGTCCAGCCCAGGAGGACATGCAGATTCATCATACTGCCCATATAATGTTTTTCGCAGTCCAATCAAATTGCCACCAACTTTGTTTTTAATGTCTCCATCGCAAAATCCTGGTTTGAAAAGGTGTGGGGCAAAAGCTAAGCTGTCTCCACTTCACAGGTTTTGAGGACCAAATCTTCTGAGAAGGGATTGAGAGTTTAGGTTGGAGTGGGAGTGGGAACGCAATTTTTTACACCCCGAAGTGTCTGACACACCGAAGTTCACTTGTCCCAATACACGCCGAGTATGGAAGTCGAAGGGGGAGAGAAATGGCACTACCCATGAGATCTGCAATGAAGTTAAAGCTGTGCCTGATATATTCAGAATGTCGTCGAACAATTCAAACTCGACTGTGTTGGACTACTTCCCCTCCTGTTTCAAAGAGTTTTTCGTCCTCTTCAAGCCTCTCGTCGCGTCTATGTCACAGACTGATTTTACTCTATGTAGAAACACAGTTTGTGAGCCTTGAACTCACTGATTAAAAGCGGTGATAAATACCATCCAAATGAGAGAGAAAGAAAGGGGGGGGGGGGAGTGGTGTGAAGCAAGACAGGTCTGAAAGATTTTAAGACCTATATTTAAGAAGATAGATATGTGGACAGCTTCACACACTGTCCATGCCCTGCCTGAGAAAGTCCTAATGCTACTGAAAATAAAACCCAAAAAATGGAAAAGAGTCTCCCCCCCCCTTTCTTGACTTGTATAGTTATGGGTCAATCTACCTGTGTTTGGGCTGCTCTGACTTCTTTCCTCGATCTTTCCGCGCCATCTGAAATGGGATAATCAAGCAGGTTTAATAATGAAAATGTTCAGTTTCAAAGAACATAAACAGCACAGAGAAACTCTCCAATAACAACTCCCTTCCTTGAAAAAATCTTTTTCCTTCTTTGTTGGTCAGTACTTCAGTCACCACCAAATTACATCCAAAGCTTAGGGTTTCCAATGGTTATGTAACTGGGAATTTCTACTGTTGCCAGTTTTTTTTTTAATAAAAACACAGGTAACAATAAAAGTCAAAGATAAATGCTACCAAACGCTTAAATCTTTGACATTGCATTGAAACAATTTCCATAATTTCAGAGCTCGTCACCATCTGCAGCAAGAACAGAAGAGAGGCACTTCTCACTGTGGTTTCAGTTTCATCATAACCCCAGCCCATCATAAATCCCAAGCCACTGTGAAAACAACTCAGTAAATAACCTAACTTGTTTTGAACAAAAACACATCTTTACAAAAAAATTCATCTAATAAATTACCCCAAATGAAAAAATGAAGCACTCGGGCCAAAATCCAGCCACCTAGGATTTCATCACTGGTGGAAAACCCAAAACAGATAAAAATTTTTAAAAACTTGGTTTCACATGTCACATGTGTGACATAAAGGTATGTTAATGACGAACACTTAGAACAAGTCTGCATAAAAACGGATAGAGCGAAAAAAAAGTCTCTCACCTGAGCACAACAAATCAAAGAACAGAGAAACGGTAACAGTATATGCTACTCTAGTCGCTCATGCTGAAAGTTCATTACTTTCACCCTTGTCATAACTGGCACTATACTGCAAACAGCTTTGACCCCTTCCCTTCATTCTTTTGATTTTCCAGGCTTGACTTGCTTTTATATTTCAATGCATTATAAACCTTTCTTCTTTACTGACAGCATTTCTTCTTAAGGACAAACTGTGAGATCGGCCATAAAAAAAAATACGTGATCAAATGCAAATAATTTCATTTTCTGTACACATCATCACTTTCTTCCCTTCCTTTCTTTCCTTCCTACTCTGTATCCTACTCCAATAGTCGTAACTCCAGTAAAATCACTAGGGACTCGCTATTTTGAAGTCTATGGTGTGAGATTCTAAACCACGAGGCTAAGGAATGTACTGCCATTTCTGCCACATTGCAGCAATTGTGAAAGTCTTGTCGCAAAGTCTTTTCCATGATCTCATTTCTTCATTTTGTTGCTTACCTCCCCCACCCTCAACCTCTCCTTCTCCCTATTTTGTTCACAATATTTTTTCAGTTCTACTATCGGCTGCTCGTACTGCAAACTTTTAATACTGAGTTGAGCTGTAACTGAAATACCTGAAGAATAAAAAGTGCATTATCATCTGAACTGTTTACCACACAGGTAAAGCCTTGACAGAAATGAACATTCTACTGGAGAAATAATTTCCAATACAATGACTTACAATACTGTCCTTTGTTTAACTGGAAGTATACTTGTTTGTTTTTTTTATAATGCACATTCTTTACAGTCATCAGCAGTTTTTCTAACTTTGTTCAGGAAAACCTTGAAACTTTTTTCCTTGCGATAATTTATCAACACGCTTTAATCATCGTTATTTTTTTATTAACATGATCTCGCGAGCAGGTAGTGAAAATGTTCACAAAGCCCAGGCTAGACTCTACCCATTCATTACTGCAAGGTCCATTTGCCCACTGGAACTTTCTCTTAATGTTTTGTGTGTGTGTGTGTGTG
Source organism: Conus betulinus (assembly GCA_016801955.1). Classification (NCBI taxonomy): domain Eukaryota; kingdom Metazoa; phylum Mollusca; class Gastropoda; order Neogastropoda; family Conidae; genus Conus; species Conus betulinus. The sequence continues at coordinate 76,065 of JADBJO010004691.1, forward strand.
TGTGTGTGTGTGTGTGTGATGTATTCATCACTGATTTACTCTCTTCTCTCCTTTTTGGAGTAATAAACAGAATGGCAGGCATCCCGATCTGGTACATCTGCCATAAGGTTAAACAGTAAACAAGTGGGGTAGTTTTTGCTCCTATAAGAAACCTAACATAGAATAACTTTATTCAAGACTGGCACAGCCTTTTGAACTTGAATAAAGTCAGACAAATACAAAGACGAAAGACAAGCGCAGGCCAACAACTAAATTGTCTTCATAATAATGACTTGGCAAAACTTTGGACTTTAGGAGGGGGGAGGGAGAGGCGGGAGGTTGAAGATATAGAAACTGGGAACATGAAATTAAGAAAATATAATGCAGATATGAAAACTCTTCACTAGCTGCATAAGGGAACCATCGCAATCACGTTTGAAGGCAGATATATTTTGTATTGCCTGCTCCGAGGCCTTTCGTCCGCTGGGTCGGAACTCATCAGGGAGACATGGCTGGCTGTTGTATCTGCGCTCCTGGCGTCAAATAGAGACACACCATAGTCCATAATACCGTGGTGTTCTTGAATAAAGTTATTCTGTGTTAGGTTTCCTTATGGGAGCAAAAACTACCCCACTTGTTTACTGTTTATTGTTTACTGTTCCCTGCCTCATTTCATTTCCAATGCCATAAGGTTGTCAGGATGGGACTTTTTTCCTATGAACATTTGAATACTTCAAAAGAACCCTTCACTACACAAACTATCGTACAAATTCATGCATTTTATTCACATGCACTTACTCACAACAATGTATACAGTACTGTTCATACCTAGTGATACTTAATCAAAGATCATGTGCGTTATTTGGCATTAACTCATTAAAACTGCAACACTTTTTTCAAAAATCTCATATGCAAGCTGACCAACTGCAGAGTCTCCTCACAAATGACAGACACTGAAAAATGTACCAAACAATACTTCCTATTTAAGCTCCTTCAATTATCCTTCTGAAGTTCGTGTGAAAAACCAACCCACTGTCACAAAGAAGAGTATTCATCAGTGGAATCTCCATCAACAATTATTACATAGAGCCGGGGTTGACAACATTGCTTGGAAGCTTTTCTTCTCCTGACTGAGTTGGAATTGTCTGTACCAGCACCAACAGGATCTGGATTTTTCGTAAGTGGGCCTTCCATCCACGAAATGCTCAAAAGAAAACAGTATTATTAAACCGATAAACAAGTCTAAAAGTTATGCATTTCTGACTTCCAACAAAACTAAAAAGTTACACATTTCTGACTTCCAACAAAACTATCTATTTGTCCATAATCTTGGGGCTTGTCAAGAGGTAATTCTTTTTTCTCCTTTTTTCTTTAACTTTTGATTTGTTTCTTATCATTTCAGGTGGGATAACGTCACACATATGCTTCACTTTAAAAAAAAAAAAAAATACAATGATAGCATCACAAGGAGTTCTTATATGAAAAATAAACACACAAACAAAAACAAAAAAAATCAACATCGTATTAATGTTCTTGAGTTGCCAACATGAAAGTTATGTCAATAGTCATCACTTCTTGGTGACATGAAACTGAAGAATAGGTTTAGCTTGCTGACCAGCACCTGGCAAACAACCACTGATATTTGCATTCTCACACAGTTCCTTCACACACCATCTCCCTGGTTAACATGCAGTTTGGCATTTCCCAAGCTTAGCATGTCGATGATCATGATACCTCAATCTTCCTAACATGAATCTTGTTGCACTTTTACATTGTTTTAAAAGGAAAACACTGATGCACTGATAGGACAATGCCCAAACTTGGAACAACCTAGAACAAGTAGAAGTAAATGATAAAGCACCAAGACCATATAATGATTAAAATATAGAAAGTAATGAACAATGAGTAGAGAGTAAGACTTCAAAGTTACACGTTACAATGACACTGTTTCAGCCACTGACTGACGTCAGAATGACTATATGCAGTCAAGTCAGGGACTTTGGTCACTTTTTTTAACATCTCACAGGTACTCACATCGGACCTGCACTGGTTAGTTCCCTGAAATTCTGTAGCCTATACACAGTATTGTTTTGGCAATCAATGTACCTCCTTCATATTGTCAGCATTATTTATGAAACGATCAATCCAAGATGTTCTGGTTCCTCCTTTCATTTACAATCATTGTTTTTGATTTTTGAAAACGCATTTTGTATCATTCACAGCATGTTATATATTGTAACATATGCACGACTGCTAAATATTACTTCAAAACTATGCAGTAAGGTACATTTTTTCCATACATTTTTTTTTCTTTATAATTTTACAGTTGCACAATGTGGTTTTGATTTTTTGTAATGTTTGAGGATGTAGGTTTTCACCAAAAAAAAAGACTTTATATCTGTGAGCATTTTTAAAAGACCAAATTGATATTCCATCATTCACATAATGAAAACTGTTGCAGGTACCCCCTTTTTTTTTCCCCTTTCCTCTCCCTGGAACACATGGATCTGTCACTATGTTTGAATGTAGCATGCTCATGCACCCTCCCCACTGCCAGTGTCACGCTGGTAAAGGTACACAGGCTGGCACTATGATGGCTAAAAACCCAAACATGTCATGTCAAGAGACCTGTCAAGGGAAAAAAAATGGGGGAAGATAAGGCCCGTCTTTCCACTGCATGGCAAGATTAATCTGATACAGTTTCAGATAAAATTGTATACTTTGCTGGGAGACTTCCTACCACCCTTTCAACTTGAATTCTAAGATATTCTCTTTGTTTCCTCAATATCTCTTCCATGCGTTCGGCATTGTCCTTTGGTAAATGCTGGCGTGTTCACCTCAGCACACATCAAACCCACGCTCTCTGCAATGTCAAATCCAAGGTCAGTGAACACAATTTCTCCTGGAAGCAGATGTTTCAGGAATCCACAGTTTTCAGTAATAGGTTTATCACTTGCCCGCCCGCCCACCCCACCCTTTTGATATAAATGAGATCAAACCCTTTGGTGTTATCCCTGTAAGATATTTCTGTGTGGTGTTGTGTGTTTGTAACTTGAAAAAGTCACAGCTCTGGCATGTAAATTTGATGGTCACTCAATGACGATTTCAAAACTATCAATTACAATTGCAGCTTTTTTCTCTAAAGCCTCTACAGACTGATGTGACATAGTTGCTTGTAATATATTTCCCTATCTGGCCAGCGGACAAGAGGTGAAAAGTTGAGCTTACATTATACTGACTGTGTCCATGAAAGCACAGGAAATGGTTGTTCACTGAACAACAAACATGTATGCAACATGTTGCGCAGGGAGATTTAATCACCGTCTCTAAAAAATTACAATGAAAAATTGAAAGGGTGAAAAAAAAATCTTCTACTTCCCTGGGAAAGGTTAGGGGACAAGAAATTGAACAGAGCAAGACTTGCAAAACTAGGTAATCCTGTATCTAATTTTACCTTTTCATCATCTCTTTCAAAAGATGGCTGGGGGACAAGAAATTTAACAGAGCAAGAAGAGTTGCAAAACTGGGTAATCCTGAACATAATTTTATTTACCTTTTCATCATCTCTTTCAAAAGAACTTAGGTTTATCTCTTGTTTCTGAATTTGTTCTTTCAGGTTTCTATTTCTTCTAGTGGTCTGCTTATTTCATTCTTCATATTGTCAATGTCTGTAGATCTATAGGAAGTCAGTCTGAATATTTTTACATTGTGTTCCTTGTTCTTCTTGAACACTGGCCTGTAAAGCCTCTGTTTCTCCTTCTGTGTCTGACTGGATATATCCCTGATAGCATCCTGAACTTGGCACCGTGTCTGATTTTTGAATGTCCACCTTTTTAGCTGTCTTTGTCCTTTGTCTTCCACGTTGACTTGAATTGGTCTCCTTGATTTCTGTATGACCAAGGTGCAGGGATGGGGCCCAGTCTGGATGTGCTTCCAGCATCTCATAGGCCGGCTTTCCTGTGAATCCACATTCACTGAACAAAGTTAGATCTCTATCTGAATCCAAAACAGAAATTGTGGACACACAGGAATAAAGAATGATCTTCAGCATTAACAAGATGCCACTCCTGTGGACACCCTCTGTATAGACATGTAAAAATCTGTCACATCTACCCAATAAAAGGACCTGAGCTTTGTGTGTACAACCTTTTTTTCTTTTTTAATCCTGCCATTAAGGCAGTGTTCTATCTTACTGTGTCTTTTTGCTTACTAAAGTGGGTTTTTCTCTGGAAATATACCAGGGACCACTCTCTTATTGCTGTGGGTTCTTTTGCCTGCTCAGAATGCATGTTGCTCAAAGGCTCTCAGTTTATCATCTCATCCAAAAGACTAGCATTCAGACCACACCGAAATGATCTAGTAGATGAGAAAAAAAATTTCCTTCTCTGTACAGGGATCAAACCTGGGACTTTTTGCTTCCTTGGCGGGTGCACTTCCTCCAAGGAGGTTGACCTAAAGGAGACAATTTTTTCACACAAGTTACATTTGGTTTTGTTTTGTCATGTGTGTAAAAAGTTCTTTTTTGACACCCCTGTCTAAATTCTAATGCTAGTTCTGAGCTTGGTAGTTTGACAATGACATCTATAGACATGACTGATGACTACAGTCATGAACTGTACTTTTGACAGTTCATACTGTTTTTCAGAAGAGGAAGGGGGTGAGGGTGGATTAATTAAAATCCTTTCTGAAATTCTCTCTTAGAAACATGGCCGAATTGAGCGTCTCTTTATACAAGATTTTTTAAAAAAGTTCATGTTCACATAAGATGCAATGCATGCATTTCTTTTTTAAACTGGTTTCATAATTTCAGTTTAAAGAATCTTAGACTTTGCAGTCAAAACTGAAAGTATGCTATGACCAGATGGCCAAGTATCACTTAAAATAGTAAATAGCAATCTTGTTTTTCAGTCAAACTGTCGTGTGCGTATGTGAATTTGATGTTTCAGATTGTTTAGGAAAATACCTGGATAAATTGTTTTATTCAAATTATCATTCTACAAATGTCCTTTCAATGCTAGCTTTCTGTGTACATGTGCATGCTAGTGATTCCTTTGACTTTTCATGTATTTGAATCCAAAATGGAGAGAGAAAAAAAGCAGGGGAAATCCATTGTGATAAAAGCAGCTTCTGTACATTTTCTAAGTTGTTTTGCATCATTGTATGTCAGTTTGTGTTCCAAGCAGTGTGTATAGATATGTGTGTGTGTGTGTGTGTGCGCGCGCGCGCACATGCGTGCGTTATCTAAACTGCACAAGATTACAGATCAGCAGACCAATTATGACTATACTAGATCTAATTTCTGAGTCAGTTCTAGATACTCTTTCCAAAGATTTACGTTCTGGAAATAATCACACTGAACTTTTTTTAATACATGAAATTATTCAGTTTTCAAAAGTTTTTCTGCCTCATTACTTTCCTGTACCACTTTCAAGGGCAGTATATGAGGATTCTCATGTCATTCATTCTTCTTCTTCTTCTTCCAGTATAGAGCCGGGCGGATTAGGCGTAAAGGCTCTGTGTTGTGGCATTGTCACTTTGCTGTCTCTGGCCTAGTTGGCTTGATAAACTGATTTAAAACTATGTACATGGGTTGATGGGAGGGTTCAGGGAGAGACTGGGGGTGGCTGCAGGTAGTGGGGACTGCAGCTCAGGCGGCTCCTCAACGTCTCCAGTGTAGGTGCTGATGTGGTGGTGGTTGGTAATTGGTTCCACTCCCTGATGGTGCGGGGAAAGATTCAGATTTGATCTCCCTACTAATGACAAATGTTGGCTAAAGGAAGAACCATATGAGATGCTGTGTCAGTGAACGAGTCTCCCATAGTAAGGACGTGGACTTGAACACACACACACACACACACACACATTTATACACACACGCGCGTGCGCGCACACACACACACACATTCTGCGCATTTTTAAACTCTGAGCCCCTTCCATCCACTTAAAATCTTAATGCATGATGCATACTGAATCGAAGGGGTATCTAATTACCTTCATGAAAATGTCTGGAACAGACTCGAGCGCTATCTCCACTGTGCTCAAACGTGATGGTTGTACGCCCGATCGCGGCGATCCATGCTTTTCTTCTCCGTGTTGTCAGTTCTTCCATGAATATTCCGAAATGGCGTTTCACACTTGGAATTCTAAAAAATTGCAAGCCATGTTGTCTTTTTGCGCCCTTGTATGTGTGGGAAGAGCTATGACAGCCGGTAACACAACAGCATTTCCCTGGAGCCATTGTAGATTTGTCCAGTCTTCGCCCGAGCTCACGGCGTTTACCACTCGCTGTCTTGCTTCTTACCCCCCCAATATGGCGGGCGATCCCATAAATCATTGCGTGTGACGTCAATGACTGACCTGAATGGGAGTGGTTGACAAAGACATGCAAAGCATTTAAACGTACTCCCAGTTTTATCTTGTGTGCCATTTGAGTGTGGTAACCTTTCTATATACGAAATTTTACTAAAACGTCCCACCAATTAGAAGCCTGATAAACACTGACACCATCAAATATCAAGGATCAAGTAAGTAATTATATAGGTGTCAACCAAATTTTCCTCATTTTACAACTTCCCATGTTGAACAGTACTTTTCCCCTTATTCCGAGCTCAATTACCTTATACATTAAGGAAAACGCAAAAAAAAAAAAAAAAAAAAAAAAATTGCTGTGTGAACACAATGTAATACTCAGTAGGCCTATCAGGCAGAACTTCTTCACACACACACACACACACACACACACACTCCTTGAGGTGTCGCCCAATACCAACTCGAGCCTTTTTGGCTGCAGGGGGGTGGGGGGGGGGGGACTGGGGGGGGGGGGGGAGGGAGGAGAGGTCGTAGTCATTCTCGATTCAAATAATGCACACATGGAAGGTGATGAAAGAACCGCGCATGTGCAAATTACCGGAACAATAAAAAAAAAATTGTTTTCTGTGCGTAACCGATCATCTACTTAGTTCGTTCCCGTTTCAGTGCTAAGAGTCCGTGTGTTTCCCTTCTCACTTCATCACCTTCAGGCATGACAGGGACCGGCTCGGCGGGGGAGTACTGATAGCTGTAGCGAATCAATTAACATGCCAAGAAGTAGAGGACGGGTGCGAACTGATCTGGGTGAGGATCAAGTTAAAAGGAAGAAGGCAATTTCTTGTTGCCGCCTACCAAAACCAGTGACTTGTTGCCGCCTACCAAAACCAGTGACTTGATCAGCCTCGTCAAGTTCGAAACATCTGTCCGACGTGTCCTAGCTACAAATGCTACGGTCATCATTTGAGGTGATCTCAATCTCCCTTCGTTTGACTGGACCACAAAGACACTGAAAAGCCCCAGCCAGATGTATAGAAATCCACAACCAATTTCTTGACCTGGTGAATGACGTTGGCTACGAACAGCTTGTCACATTCCCCACAAGAGAGGAGAACACCCTCGACCTCTTTCTCACGAATCATCCTTCCCTAGTGCCTCGGACTGAGCCCCTCCCTGGACTCTCCGACACCGGAAAACCTCCTGTGTACATGACATGCTAAAAACCCTTCAGTGGTCCTCCCCCCCCCCCCCCCCCCCCCCCCCTCACAGAACGAAGGAGAAAGGCGCGACTAGTGAACTTTTACAAATTTCATAACGGAAGCCTCATTATCAACACATGCCACAATCCCTCTCAAAATCCTTCAGCACCCAAAGGAACCCGACGGTCCCGTCCAGCAACATACCACCTTTCCAGCTGCAGGACCCTCTATAGACAGAAATCCTTCTTCCCCAGGACCATACCTGACTGGAACAGCCTTCCTGCTGAGGTTGCCCTCAGCACCACCCTGGAGGGCTTCAAATCCCAAATCTGATTCCACACTCCTCCCCCTGCCCCCCCCCCCCCCCCCCCCCCCTCCCCATCATCCCCCCAGCCCAGCAAACACTATCTCAAGCAACTTCAACTTCGTGTAAATCCCGTATAGTCTGCAGAATCTTCAAAATGATGAAGGCGGTAGTCAAGGGAAAGAAGAAAGAAGGGTAAAATGGCGGTTTTAAAACGGCTATTTAACTTAGGTACACTTTTGAACTTGGTATTTTAGTCATCACTGGGCTAAAGCCTATGTAGACCTACCTACCAAATTTCATCCAGATCAGGCAATATGTCAAGAATAACGGTTTTTTAACGGTCAAATTTTGAAACACTATATGGAAGTGCCATTTTGTGTGTAACCTTTCTATATACCAAATTTCATTAAAAATCCACCAATATATAAAAAAATAACGGCAAAATAACAGTTTTAACGGTTATATAACCAATGTAGCCTACATTTTGAAACTGGTATTTTAGAAACACTTCCTCATGTTTCAAGGTGGCTCGGATGTGCAGAATGTACTTTCTGAGATATTCCATAAAGAAAAACTGTTTGGGGCCATTACAGCCGTTAATAACGGCTATTCTGGTAAAATAAAAACATCAGGCATCAACCGTGACCCATAATGAACATACCTACAAATTTTCAGAAAGATCGGCTCAGAAGTCTTGTCTGGAGTAAGTGGAACACATTTTCACCACGGACAGACACACAGACAGACAGCAAGCATTTTTTTTGTTCCCATTGTCAAGTAGTTTTGGGTCGTTATAGCCATTAGTAATGGCTATTCTAGTCAAATAAAACATTAGGCATCATCCGTGACCCCATAATGAATATACCTACAAATTTTCAGAAAGATCAGCCCAAGATTTGTCTGGAGTGAGTGGAACACATTTTGACCATGGACGGACACACAGACAGACATACAGACACACACAGAGCATTTCTTCGTCCCCCATTGTAAGGTACTCCCTGTTCTATAAGAAACGGGAGGACAGAAAGGGAAAGAAAAGAAAGATATGGAAAACAGGAGAAAACAGAGAGAACAGGTGGATGTCAAGAGAATCCAGACGATAGTCTAGCGAGGCCAACAGACGCAATACACTACGTGGGAAAATG